>JAUKPP010132306.1:0-15151 GCA_032273245.1 Phyllaplysia taylori
CCCCCCCCCCCCCCCCCCCCCCTCTCGTTTTTATACTAGGCAACTGCATAACAAAGGAAGTGTTTGTTTGAATTCATAGAGTATGAAATCAACGGAAATGTCATGTGGGTTTTTTGGGCTAGGCTGCTGCATAACAAGTAAAGTGTTGGGTTGGAATCCAGAGGGTTAAAGGTCAAGGCGGAGGTCATATGCTGCCTGGAGAAGAAAAGTCGAAGAGAATGTGTACAGTTGAAAGACATGAAACATGAATGTCAAGAAGGGCAGAATGATAAAGAGAGGCTTCTACAGTGTTCGTGATCCTTCATACTTTTTATTGTTGTCATTATAGTAATTGATAATTAGATGTTCATGTGTGTGTCACTGTCCACAGGGTTGTGACGGACCTCGCAGTCTGGATGGATGAAGTTGAGAATCAGCTCATGTCAGAAGATCATGGGAAGGACTTGAGTTCTGTCAATTCTCTACTCAACAAACATCAGGTGGGTTCCTCCATAAGAATATTCTATGCAGTCAGATTGACTGAACCTGAGTTAGAAGCAGGATGGTAAAATTTTTGCTTTCTTTTCATTTGTGTTTACTGTTGAACTCAAAGGTAAAATTGAGAAGATCAGACTTGACCTTAGAGAAATGAATTAGATATAAACTACAACTTTTTATAGATTAGACCTGTGACACATTTTTCAGTTATAGACTTGCCAACTGTTTGGAATTTCTCAGGACTGTCTTAGGTTCAATAATGAGGAATTTGAGAACCTGTCCCACATGATGTAGTTTTGTTCATTACTAAATCATTTGATGTTGTACTGTCTGGTGTCTCTTATTGGGGTTTTCAAAGATACGTAAGCCAGCAGTTAATGTTCTCAGTGCTATATTTTGTATAATGTTATAGCTTTTTTAGCACATTATGAAAGTCTATGTTAAGGACCATTCATTTGTATTCATATCAGAGTTGCACAAATTGTGCAGAAAACATCTTTAAGATAGTGAAAGGAGGCTTATGTTTTGTTTTGTATCGCTATGTTTTTTGTCTCTATGTTAGTAGTGCTGAGAAAAGGGGTTTATAGCTTAATCATTTCTTGCAGATACTTCTCTTGTATTATTGTACACAGAGAGAATGCTATTTGTGTTCCCTTACTCATAGTACTTGTTGCAATACCTCACATTGCTTGTATCTCTTTTCTCAGCAACTGGAGCAAGACATTGCCTCCCACAAGGAGAAAGTGACAGATGTGCAGGATGCTGCCCAAGTATTCAAGGAGGCGAAACACTTCATGAACAAAGAGCTGCAGTCTAGTGCTAGGGAAACTTCTGAGAGGTAAAGCAACCGTCAGAATTTTGGGGAGTCAGAATGGAAAGCTCTGGCAATAGTAAATATTGTGGGGAATTTAAATGTAAAGGTTAGTGTTTACAATAAATATGGCGGGGAAAAGCTGAGACATTTGAACAAAAAAATGGAGATATAATGTAAAAAAGTTTAGATAGTGGTCTGTATCCTGTGGTGAGATCTATGGAGGTCCTTCTCGGTCCAGGTTGGCCCTTAAGAGCAAGGTCTTAGTAGCTCACCTGTAAAATTACCTTATAGTATTACAAGGGGTGTAAAAATGAATAATTTCTTACTCCTGCAGGTACAACTCCCTCTTTGACCCATGCCACATCCGAAAAGAAAACTTGGAGGAAGCTCGCAGAATGTACCAGTTCTTCCGTGATGTGGAGGATGAGCTGTCCTGGATTCAAGACAGACGCCCTCTGGCGGAGTCGCAAGATTTGGGCAGTTCTCTCTCCGGTGTGCAGAACCTCATGAAGAAACATCAGGTAAGAACATAGTTTGCTGTGTTTGTTTTTGGTTGGAGTTTTGGTTTTTTTTTGTGTGTGTGTTAATGGAAATCTCAACTCCTTGCTTAATGCAAGAGTGGACAGCAGATTTATGACTGATTTTTATTTCCAAAAACTTTGCTAGATCTAATTTTGTATTTAATTGTGCAGGTTTTTGGGAGGTTCTCTAATGTGGTCTACTCCTTCTCCTTTCATGTAATTTTGTCTTAGTCTGTTTCCTGGCAATGACATCGCCTTACAGTGTGGATAAGGCTGTGAAACTCAAAATAAACAAACAAACATGTTTGATGAATGTTTGCCAAATGGTTTCCAATTGTTGGTGTAATGGAATGAGGAATTCGTAGATAGACATTAGAAAGTTGTCAAGAGCTGTTTCATGCATACTTAACATGATATTGATTTTATCCTCCCATTGAGATGACTGATATGTTTTTTGCTATCATTGCACTTGGTAGAAAGGAGAACCAAGAAGGACTTATTTTCTTCTATTATAAATTTATAAATGTATGTTAGTTCTGCCTCATTGTCTCAGAGTCCACATATAAAACTCCTCCTTATGCTCCTCCGCGTACTAAGGACTATGTGGAAGATCTTCAAGGGTCGGAGTCAGAATGGATAAGTAACATAGATGACCTTGAAATTTCTGATGAAGAAGAAGAAAGTGAAAATGGGGAAAGCGAAGATGAAGAAGATGAAGAAAGCGAAGACGAAGAGGTTTGGATGTGTTGATGGTCACACACTTATTTTTCAAAAGTTTGTCTTCACATATAATATATATGATAGCGAATCTTAAGTGTCTGCATATTTTTTACTTCACATTACAGAACGGCGTCACATTTTTTCCCAAAATAGGCCTATATTCCTTTTTAAAAGATTCAAACAAAATAAACAAGACACAATAAATGGAGTTAGCAGTGTTGTTGATCACAGAGTGTATTCATCTCATTCTTTCGTTTCACATTGTTATTAAATTTTCCAGGGTATGTTTTCGAAAATTTGTGCTTATTGTCTGTGTGAAAATCTAAGCATTTCTGTTGGGTTTTTTTTTCATGTTTAGATTATGAGTGGCGGATTTTGTTTGATTATTTGTTCACAATTTATGTCACAAGGTAAATTATGGTATACATTTTTTTAGTGTTTATGTACCAGTATGAAGCTCCCAGCCTGTAAAATTCTGTACAATCAGTTTTTACACATGGCTTACTTTTGTTATGGCAGTGTTTTAAAGTTAGAGCATGCAGAGCAAAATAATTTACGTCTTCTTTAAGTTAGAAGGTAATAAAAAATAGCTGATTTTAAGAAACATATTTCATTTCCTTTTGCCAACTGAAATAGTTCCCTTTTTTGTGGACTTTTTTCATAATCAATTGCTGAACACATCATGTCCAAGGCCAGTCACCTTTATGTAGAATCTTTTTGTCTTTTTGTGGATCACAATTCACTGCTGAATCAGTTTTGACTGGCAGTTCAGTTCTTTCATCACAATGTAGTCATATTGTTTTATGTCTTGCACTGAAAATCAAACATAGCTTCTTAATTATTAGATTTGGAGAAAATAGGTTGAAAAGGGCATGGGGAAGGAAAGAAAAGATTAATAAAAAGGACGGATCATCTGATGAAAAAAACTTGCTAACTTTATAGTTTTAGAATTGTAATAGTATCAGCCTGTCATCTGGTTGCTTACTCTGATTTCTCCTTGTGCAGTTTTTCACCTTGTCTTGGATAGAAGTGGGGATGCCCTGCTTTATATAAGATATTATGTAGGGTGACTGAGTTTTTAGCATTTACTTTGAGTTGAGAAAAAGTAGGTTTATGTTCTAGGGAATCTGGAGGCTTGAAAGGGTTTTGAAAATAGGATGCCTGTACCCTTATCACAAGCTTTAATTATCTTCTACTTTTTAACTTTGCCATGGGCTTAGATATTTTTTTATGATTGAGGATTTTTTTTTTTAGAACATTTAGATACTCAGATTGAACCTTCTATCCATTCCATTTTAATCAGATGAATATCAAACCATGGCATCAGTACTATTCCAAGTTTAAAACTTTTATAACAAACACTTTACATAGGTTTTTACACGTATGGTAATAGGCCTATGCTTAAACTTTGTGAACATATATTTAGACTTTTAACTGTATTTTCTTTCCTCCTCTTGTCTAACAAGGCTCTGGAGTCTGAGATTGTGGCTCATGAGCCGTTAATAGAAGCTGTGGCCACTTCAGCCCAACAGATGATTCGTGGCAAGCATTTCGCCGCCCCAGACATCCAGTCTCGACTTGACAGCTTGCACAAGAATCTATCGGAGCTGAAGAAGAAAACCTCGGACAGAAAGAACAAACTGAGAGATGCACTGGAGGCTCAAAAGGTACAGTGTTGAATTTTGTAGAGAAAAGAAAAGAAGAAAAGAGGGGAGAAAGGGGGAAAGTCAATCTTGATAAAAATTTTACTGTTTTGGGATTGCACTCCTATGCATTGTGTTTCTCAGTCTGTGGTCAAAATTTTTAGTCCCACTAATTTCTTCTCCACTATCTGTCCTGCTGGTATGATCTATTCTTCCTCCCTCTCCTCTTCATTCTCCACCTTCACTTCCTTCTTCTCTTCATACTCTTTGTACTTTTGAACATTTTACAATCATTCAGTGACAAAACAAAGAACCCGGGTGGAGAATGGGTAAAACTTCTTGCTGTTAGCATAGGTATGTAGTTAGGCTACTGAGTGACGATAAGGGCTAATTTGGGTAAGTGCACAAATTTTCTGAAATGATTATATAGAGATGGTAAGAGAACTTACAGTGTCAATTGTGCAGTAAAATCCTAACCGAGTGACCTCATTGGGTTTTATGCATTTCTTCCTCTTCAGTTCTACACAGAGGTTAATGAACTGGAGCAGTGGATGAAAGAGAAACTGCCACAACTCACCAGCCCTGACTTGGGGAAAGACCAGGACTCAGTACAGGTACATAATCATATTTAGGAGTTGAGAAAAACGGAAAAGATAAGGCTATTTAATTATTCCATGTAGGAAAATTTATTTTTTACAATGGTGGTTGATGCAGATTCATAATTAATATAAGCAATAATACATAATGACAAATTAACTCAGACAGCACCATTCATATGAATTGGGAGGATGATATTCTATGCTTTATAGTTTGAAAATCCTCAAATGTTTAGATATTAGCACTTCAGTTTGCTTCCAAGGGGCGAAATTGTAGAAGTCTGTTTAGGAACCTGACAGTGGTGAAAAGAAGCAGAATGTAAAGTAAAAAATGTATACATTGTTTTTGTATGTCATCACATTCTTTTTGAAAAAAATCATATGATATTACAAGGTCGTCTCTATAGTTTTCTGTTCATTTTCCATAATTATTGTGCTTTTGGCCCATTCTTGAAATTATCCAGTGTTGCAAAATCAACTACACTGTAATGTTTGTTTTTTGTTCATAGGCTCTTACAAAGAAGTTGGATGCTTTGGAGCGGGACATTGACAACTTTGCCAACAGCATTGGAGAGCTGTCTGCCCTCAGCCGTACCCTCACAGATCGAGGCCACTACGATTCAGAGAATATCACTCGCACTCAGGTAATAAAGCTTTAATTTCTCTATCCGCAAAAAATTAAATGAAAATCTAATTTAGCTCCGTTTGAGAGGTATTGAATAGATCAAATCACACAAAAGATATGACCAGTCTACAAGAGATGGCCGACTGTCTTGATGCCCTTGCAGACGCCAACCGTTAATGAAGTATATCTGTTTATAGTGTTTGCCAGTTCTTCTGCATATTCAGTTCTGTTCATTCTTGTGAAAATTTTTAAGTGTCACTTTTTAAAGTCATGAATGAATTAAGAGACAGTTTAAAAAAAGAAAAAGGTGATGGCAGCCTTTAGGACCTGGAACATATTTTTCAGAATAAATCATCTAAAACACCTATCATTGAGAACTAAGAAAAAGATGAAGAGGAAGATGTACGTTATTTTCCTGTTTTTCTCATTATTGCCATATCTCCCACCACCACCAGGCGGAGATTGAGAGACAGTACTCACAGCTGCAGGATCTGACCACCCAGCGCAGGAAGAAGCTGTTGGACAGCAAAAAGCTGTACGAGTTTTACCACGAGGCTGACATTGTGGAGTCTTGGCTGGCAGATAGGACTGTTATCGCTGCCTCAGAGGATTATGGCCAGGATTTGGAGCATGTTGAGGTAAACTGACAATGATTTTTATTTTTAAAAGAATTATGTACAAAGGGCGTTTATAGGCTTGCAATCCACATACTTCATTAACAGCTCTATTGTATAAATGAAAGTAATGTAGAAGTTTGAATTATTCTATTCACGTTCACAACTGACTGAAAACATTTTGCATCTTATGAACTACTATAGCTTTAAAAGATAATTGAAAATACAAAACTGTATAATTTTTTAGCTAAAAAAACTAAGCCGAAATTGTCTGTTAAAAAATACAAAATTGTATAATTCTTCAGCTTTCTAGAAATTATACATAAAGGCTACAGCAGAAGACATGAGTTTGATCCCCTTGTTGGACGAGCATCTCTGTCTATTCCACTTCTAACATGACCATACAATGTTGCAAGGGGTGTAAAACCAAAACCAAACCAAACCTCCTTGATTTACCCAGTTCTATTCATCATCTTGATATTTTCTGCCCTACAGGTTTTGCAGCAGCGATTTGATGACTTTTTGCATGATCTCAACACGAATGAAGAGCGGGTCACCAGTGTTCTTGCTATGGCTAAGGCTATGCTGGACAATGGTCACTTTGAGGCCTCTCGCATCCAGACTCGTACCAAAGACATTGAGACCCAGTGGGAGGAGCTGAAGGAAATTTCTCAGGCCAGACAAGATGTAAGTGACGAGATCAGATGTTGCATGCGTAATTAGGCAAACTTTTTCTTGTACAATTTTCTTTTTTTTGTGGGAACTTTTCATCACCCACATAAATATTATGAGGTACTGATCTCAAGAACTGCCAGACAAATCTTTTTATTTTGCTTTGCAGGAGGTTTTCAGAGTTCCATTTTATTTCATCTTCACTATACAATTTCTGAACACACTCAAGTATTGAGACAATTACACAGACAGTATGCACAGATCTTTAAACTTTCTGGGCAAAGAAGATTCTAGGCCAGGATAGCATTAACATAATCGACAGACCGTTTGAATAGAAAGATCTATGGTTGCAGTTGTGAAATGTGTGACAAGACCTATATGTTCCTCCCAGTCACTTACAGATGAAGATATGAAAACAGAAAGGAAGGAAGAGGAGGAAGAATAATTGCATTGCATTCAACTCTGCTGTATTGAACTAGCTTGAATTTAGGTTTGGTTAAAATTTATCTCTTTCATTTGCCCAGCCCCTCCTTTTTAAACACCTCTAAAATTAAGTTGAATTTGTGAGTAGCGTATAATATTTTTCACTTTCCCGAAGGCATCAATGCACCTATAGTTGACTGTATAAATAGAAAATGCTTTTTTCATTGACGTCATCCAATGCCTATACTCCTGTCAGGCCCTGGGTGGAGCCAAGGAGGTTCACATGTACTGCCGTGACGCTGATGATACTCTGGAGTGGATCCAGGAGAAGGACCTTGTGGTCAGCAGCGACGACTATGGACATGACCTGGAGAGTAGCCAGGCCTTGATAAGTCGACATGAAGGTTTGGAGGTGAGTCACTCAAATCTCAAACATGAAGCTGTAAGAAAACAGGAATAGAGCAGAAAAAATTGGTCGATCCCTGTATGGAAATTCATTTTGCAATGGTATTTTTCAGGGAGAATCATAATTCATACATAATAAACAAATAAGGAGTGAAATTGACTGACAACATGCTTACTAATCACACATCAACACATACCATTGCTGGTTGCCACAGAGCAGCGCCCAAGTAGCAAGATAGTTATAAGGAAATCCCTAATCAGCAATAAAATACGAAGGTAATGACCAATACGAGCAGATATTTGGAATTCTTTTGAGCTCACGAACTTCCACATTTGCATCTCCAGCGAGACATGGCGGCCATCAGCGACCAGGTTGAGAGCATAACAAAAGAAGCGGAGCGTCTCATCGCCACCTTCCCCGACGCCCAGGAGCACATTGCGGCTAAGCATGAGGAGATGGTCGGGTCGTGGAACACCCTGGTGGAGAAGGCCGGTCACCGCAAAGAGAAAATGTCTCAGGCAGAGCAGCTACAAATGTACTTCAATGACTACAGGGAACTCACGTACGTTGCTTCTAAAAGTCTTGGATTAGTTGATTTTGTATGGTCATTTTTTTAGTATGAGCTTTAGTTTTGCTTTGAAAGATGTAAAGTGGCTTGGAAAATATCTGTGAATGACTACATGGAACTCCTGTAGGTTTCAGCTTAAAGTTTGATAGTTTGATTTTTATTTGAATCTGGTTGTAACACTTAAAGGTAATTTTTTAAGCATGACCTTCACTTTTCTTTAAGGGATGAATGGTCTAGAGAATAAGGACTACAGAGAAAAAGTGTTTGTCTGGTTGTTTTAGTTAAATTTCCTAGAAAGGTCCTACCGTCTTTTGAAGTATGAATTTCAGTTGTAACTTCCATTTTTTATGGGTGAAGAAAGCAAACAAATTTCTGAGTTTTAAGTTAGCTCTCCTTGTAACACTATTAGGTCAATAATGAAGTAGTCTGCTTCCAATATGACATAACAGTGCTACAAGTGACAAAAAAACAAACCAAGCTCTTGCAAAATCCTTTAATAAGAACTAGTCTTTTGTTATCTCATTTTTTAACTCATTTTCACTTACACTTCTCATGAGAATATGTTAATATTTTTGTTTGTTCTATCAGGGCATGGATCAGTGAGATGATGGCGATAATCTCGGCTGACGAGCTTGCACACGATCTGGCGGGAGCAGAAGCCATGATGGTGCGCTACAAGGAGCACAAGGCAGAAGTGGACAGCAGACGTGAGGCCTTCACCAAGTTCCATCAAACTGGACAGGCCTTTATTCAGAACAAACACTTCTTGTCAGACGAGGTAAGTTTTGTGTTGTATTTATTTGATTTTTTCTTCCTAAGAATGTTTTTTAAGAAGAATACTTTTGTAAGTTGTGGGTTCTGTGTGTCTGATGCCCTTTAAATAGATGGTGTGGAAGAATACGCCTCATATTTATACTGAAAGATAACATAGTGATGGTAATGAAGCACCCCTCACTCATAAAAGCATACACATGTCTGTTTGTATGTACTCTCTCTGTCTCTCACTCTCGTTTACTTGCTTCTCTCTCACTCTTTCTCTCATTCACACACACATAGCCTCACCTCAATCTTGTCTGTGTCTCCCTCGTACATATCAGACAATATTATTGTTCACATTTAATGCAAATTACCTTAACATACTTTACATTTGAATCTATTATTTATGTTGTCCTTGACCTTTTCATGCCACAGATTCAAGAAAAGATGTCCCAGCTTGACCAGTCCCTGGAGGGTCTTCTCAGATTAATGAGCCACAGGCATGGGCTGCATGAGCAGAACCTGGAAGCTCAGGTAAGTAGATAGGCCTACGTATTTTTTCTGTTATAATATACTCATTCATGCTGCAACATCAGGAAATGAGGCACTTGTTAAATTGAAGGGTTAGAGAAACTGGTGATCTTTAAAGATAATGATAGTTTTTGAGCTTCATATGTTTTGACAAGTTCTCGATTTATTTGCGTCCAAACACATTAGGGATATAGGCCTAATCTGCTCTGTGATTTCTTTATGCTTCCTCATAATTTTGCTCAAGAACATGAACTCTAAGTTTTTTGGGCTCCTTTATGTTTAAAACTTGTACATTTTTCTGTTAGTGTACAGACTACAATTTCTCCATCTTCAGGTGTACCTTTGCATGTAATAATTTCTCTCTTTGATATTGCCATTTAACATTGATGTTGCATTATGAAAGAAAAAATAGAGAAGAAAACAACAACCCATAGCCACTTTTTCCTCCACCCAGATATTGAAAATATTGTTGATACACTATTGGATAATGAATAAACGCATGTGAATTTCTGGTTAGGAAGTTTAATCAAGAAATTGTAAAGCATCATCTTTTTGTTATTTTTTTTTCAGAAACTGCGACATGAGATTGAGCAGATCGAAGCCTGGATGAGCGTGAGAGAACCACTGCTCAAGGGAAGCAAAAATGGCAACACAATTGATGAAGTGGAAGAACTGCTCCGCAGACATGCAGATTTCGAAAAGACTGTGGATGCTCAAGAGCCTCGGGTCAACAACTTGTGCAAAGACAAGGTAAGGAAGGTCAAGGGTTATGTTTTTTATTTATTAAGTGCCTATTTTGAGCAGAGTAGTTTTTCAAAGGTGCTGGTTTTTATTTTTCATTTTGTGTGCCAGCATTGTATTTTTTAATGCGGATAATTTTATCAGCTTTCATTGTTACTTACGAAAATGTGAATAGATGAAGAAGGAAATGGCTGTGCTGAGGAGTCTGTACATATATTGTATGGGTTCATTTCTTTATTATATTTTTTAATATCCTCAAACTCTTTGGGTCAGATAGGATAAAAAAAAAAATGGATTAGTGCATCCTGTGGGTGTAAAGCATAAGTTTAGCAGCTGCAAAGCCTTAGGTTTTATCGATGACCACCAGGATTCCCATATGTTCCAAATCCTTCAACACAATCTTCCTAAATTCTTTGAAATTTGGAACATATTTGTACACATTTTTCAGTTGATGTAAGCTATGGGCTAATTTAAAGGCATTTTACAATTGCACTTGTGCTTTTCACAGTTTGTGCGTAGATATGAGGATATAACAAATTTGATTTATATACCACCTGTTGTACCATATTGAATAGGGATATAGGCTTGATATGGTGTGCATGAAATTCAATTGATTGTAATGAACTATCTCAGGTGGAGAAGGCGGTGGCAGAACAGAAACTTCTGGAACAACAGCAACAGGTGGAGGACGAGGCTCGTCGGGAAAAAGACAGACTGGACGAGCTCCGGAAGAAGGAACAGGAGCGTATTCTTGAGGTAAATAATGCAGCCTTACATCTAACTGTTAGTTTGTTATATATCTATGCTCAACTCACCATACATTACAAACTGTTTAGCCCCATTTATCTTTAGGGCATTTCAGAAGTATCTCTTTTGGCAAAAATTAAAACATTTTATTTTTCTGGCCGGAACAGCTCTTATTGCAGTTAGAGCTATGGCTGCCAAAGACAGGAAAATATTCATTCATCAGAATTTTTTTTATATACAAGTAATGAGTTTAGATTGAGGACTGACTTTGGTATTCTTAGAAATAGCCTGGAATGGAATTAAAGTTTACTTGAAACAGAGTTACCTTTGAAATGCCTTTCTTACAGATAAGATCTTGATACTTACCATATAGCTGTGTCTCTTGTACTGTTTGTGAATCGTTTGTTTTGGCCACTAAAAATTACTTTACCAAAACTTCATAAAGTACTTATGTAATAAATGTTCATTGAGCTTACAAGCTTGTCGTAAAGATGAAGGTGGGGTGATAGTATATTTTCTGCAAAGAAAGTGTTTTTCAGAAATTAAGAACAGAATTTTTTCCTTTTTTGCTGGCTTCAGTGCTGCTTTCTTTGCTCTCAGTCATTCAAATAGAAGTGTTGATCATGGAAATTTCAGTGAAGAAGAAAACAAGATATAAGATTAAATTCTTTATTTGGCTTTTGCAGGAAATTTTGTTTAAAATTTCTGTCTTGATATTGAAAAGTTGCAGAGTTGAATTCATAGTTGTTGATGACAAATGTAATGTCTGACAAAATTTTTGGTTCTGTGAGACAAGATGAACTTCATAAAGATGACCATTATGTTTCATACTGTAGACCCTATTAACTCTGATTATAGTGTTTCACTTGCTACTATTAGCTGATAGACGCACCATCATATTCTCTTATTAGTCTCATGATTGTTTGTTGATCTGATCTCTAATGATTTCTTTCTTCTTGAACATAGATTATTAATTACTAACTGTAGGCATCAAGCCTTGGATAACAAACTCTTTTCCACAGTTTTACTATAGATGGCTTTTAGAATGGAAATTGTTATTTCTTACAGCGGGTAGCATGAGCCTCATTGATGTTATTGTCAGCATTTCATCACTTTGGTGCCACCATCATCATGATCATGTAAACGTGAAGTAAAAAATAAGTCAGAGTAGATTTATAGACAGGAAAATACCTTTGTTGTCATCATCACCATCATCATCACCACCACTATCAATATCAGCATCATCCTCATCACTATCATCATCGTCATCAGTATAAAGGGTTTCAGGGCAAAATGATATTCATCCAAATCATTTTTTTTTAGTAGGCCTAATGTTTTTGTTTCTTATTTTTTGCTTCATTTGTGACAAAGCACTGAGTTTTTGTAGATATTTTTGACAATGATAAACAAAATAAAATGTCCTTGGCATTGAAACCTTGCCATATAAAAAAATGGGTTGTATATCCACTGTTACATAGCCATCTACCCCTATGATTTTTAGAGTGGTGTTTGTCACATTTTGCCCTGAAACCCTTTTAATTATGGTCGTTATCTTTATCACCATCGATATCACCACTACTGTTATGAAATTAAGCAATACCAAATGCACCTTATACATTATTCCATTCTACCAGTCAGCTGCCACTATTCTATTTACTCTTGAAAGTTGGACTCACCTCATATCTGTCACTAAAATCACTTACACTAGCAATAGAGATATTTCTACCCAATCAGTTAAGTAGAGTCTTAAAGTCCCCAGGCTAACTCTTGCCTGTCTTTGCCCTGTTCACAGGCTCACCAAAGCGTATGTCTCGTATCTCAACCTTTCCTTATACTATGGTGTAGTGTGTAGTTTTTTCACGTTGTATGCACTGAATGATATCCCACTGATGCAATTTTCCTGCTCACTCGCTTTCTCCTTCTCGTTTTTTTACAAGTCTGTCTCTAAAAAGACCGTTTTGCTAATTAATTTTTTTTACATTATCAAATGAGTGGTTGCTTATTTCTAATATGAAAAAATGAGCTGCTTATGCAAAGCTTTTCCCCCATTATCAGGTTCCATTCCCTTCCTCCATTTTGGGGGAAATGGACAGAAATTTTTTGGGAATAGAGGTTTCCCTTTGATAAAGATGCCTTTGCCTAATCACAGCCAAACTTATACCCCTTTGTTCCAGTATCTTCAACAGTCTTCTGAAAATGATTATAAAATTGCTCATCTATGTTATTATTTAATGAAAGATTTATTGATGTTACACAAGGTAATTAAGTAATCATTCATTGCATTATAAAAACATGATAACTTTTTGTTAAACAAACGTTATTTATTCAATGGAGTAGGCATCTACAGTAAAACGTAAAAAGATCAAATAAGACTAAGAACTGCATTATACACTAAATAACATCAAAGAGCTTGCAGAGTACTTATACTTAAAGACATTAAAGCTACACTGGAAATTGTATTCAGGCTCAATATCTCCTGAGAAATTTGTAAATTCTTAAAGTTATTTTACTGTGGTGCGTTTCATTAAAAAAATTCCTTCATATCACAGAGCTTGATCTTCTTACTGTATTGATGGTAATGAATTGGTGCTAGGCTACCCTTAATGAGTGTCACCCACCTTAATATAACAGTTGCCACTTAACAGTACCCTGCTGCACTTAACTCTTATGATATAATACGACCCAAACTGAAACATAAACAGCCATAGGCTTACTACAAATCAAAGGCCGGAGCCAGATGGACAACTATTTTGACATACGATTTTATTCATTGATTTAAAAATTGATAGAATGACACAGTTTCATTTTAAAATGAGGCAGACTTATTATAAAATGAGGTTTTGCTATGATATTGGAAGTAACGAGAGGCCAGGAGCATTATGACATAATTGGCAGCAAATAGCCTACACTCGTCATGAAAAAAAATACAAGGACACTGAAGAGAGAAGAGTGAGATGTCAACAAGCATACTCTGTGTTGCTATCCCAGACTCAATTATGGATTATTTATTCATTGAAAATTATAGTAGGCCTACATGTACATAATGTGCCACTTTTACATCAAATGACCCCAAAAATATGTGTGATATCTTTGGGAATTGTGTCCATGGCTCTCAGACTTGTGTGAGCTGGACTGGAGAAAGCATAGCATGTTACAGCAGGAGTATCTCTTATGCGAAACACATTTTAGCAGGATTGCACAAAGTGCTACGACTTCTTCATGAAGAATTACAATCAGTGGTAATGCCAGTCCTGTTTCCCACAACTTTTTTTTATACATGGAAGAATTCTTATTATTCACATTTTTTCTGTTAATCGACATGTTAGACATATCTGTTATCTACCTTTTGTCTTCAAACATGAGTTTGTAGAATTTCTGTTAATTTCATAAAATATCTGATTTCTGTTATTTTCATAAAATCCAATTGGCATCCCTGACCATATATTATTATATCATGATCTCTTCTTGAAGAATTCTGATCAGTTGGAAAAGCTTTAATGACATAGCGAATCAAATTTCTTAGCAGAAAAAATAAATAAATTCCTGTGTATCATCAATGGCCTCGTTAAGATGCTTTCATAACTGGTCGAGCAGGTTGTCAAGATGATTTTTTTTCATTTGGATTTCGCTCTCTGTGGGATTAGAGTGCAGATGTCTGCAGAATCATAATCCAAGCTGCTTTTTAAACAGAAGTCTAATACGTTTCAGCTTTCTGAACTATATTTGTAAATTTCTTTACTTATTTTACTTACGTGTATTTCCAAAGTATCTTCTATATTATATAAGCAAAATTCATGTAGGCATATAATCTTCTGTCAGCCATGCTGAAAAGGTATAATGTCCATAGACGCTGGTCTATTTCTCATCTCTTTCTCATATAAAATACATGAATCATGGATTTTATATGTATTTTCTGCATCCTTTTTTCTCTTTTTCCAAGTATTGATTTCTCTTTCTTTAAAGCTCTGAAATCATGTATAATATAATGATTCTAGGGTTTTTAAAACTTTTTTTTGTCTTCCTGTTGCCAGGTACTCTTACAATATTCTAAATCTAAGGCTGTGTAGGTGCCAATTAGGATACAAAGATAGACCTACCCTACATTACAGTTTATCTTAAGTGGCACCAAAGAGCTTATATATAAAGAGGGGTAAGCTCTGTCTGGATTAGTAAGCGGAAAGAAGGAAAAAAATGTTCACACAAAAGAGTAGCAGAAAAGCTACTCAAGTGCGGTACATTGTGTACTACGTCATAAGAGAGTAAAAAAACTAGCATCATGACGTGGTTGATATGAATC
>JAUKPP010132417.1:0-15151 GCA_032273245.1 Phyllaplysia taylori
CTTTTCTTTTCTTTTCTTTTCTTTTCTTTTCTTTTCTTTTCTTTTCTTTTCTTTTCTTTTCTTTTCTTTTCTTTCCTTTCTATTCTTTTTGCTTGTACATGTATTTTCTATTTGTTTTTGCATTTCTTCTTCCAATCTTCCTATTGTCCCTTCATAACGTTCATCTGTTCCATGCCTTTCAGAGAGCCCTGTCGGAGAATTCCCAGCGACGTCGCTTCATCTGCAAGCTGTGCCAGACTGTGGTCAAGTCGGCGCGTCGTATGGTCAAGCATTTGCTGAATCATGACATCAAGCCTGGTAATGCCCTGGAGCAGGTGACTATAGGAGGACGGAGGGACGTGCCTCAGGTAACTTTGTCACACTTGACCAGTTGTTGGTTTGTTTGTTTTCTTGTTTGGTGGATGTTTTATGGCTCCATCGACTCTTTGAGGTCATTGATGAATTGTGTGTCTCTTGTAAATGGTAAAGAAAAAACAAAAATGCTTTGATTTTTCACGAAATTGAAACGGATTGCACACCACGAAATAAAATATAATGAGAAAGGAGTTTTTAGGTATTTTTCATCAGCTGACTCTTTTCAGGAAACTATAGCAACATACAACTGTGTCTCGCAGCTTACAGTATCGAGGCAGGTGTATTCTATGTTCTCCCAGAGTAGGCCTGTAAGCCCTGTGCCTGAAGAAGAGATTAATTTACAGATTTTTGGTAATTCATTTTGTAAAATGTTGCTTCATCGTCAATGCACTTCAATAGTGTCAATTTACATTTGATTAAAGTTCAAAGAAATCTGTATTAAGGTTTATGAATTTTGTTGTCCGTATCTTTTTCCTAGAGTTGTGAACTGTGTGGCTACCAGATCAGAGGCGGGCGAGCCAACTACCTGCACTACCACCGCTACTTCAAGCACAACGTGCCGCTCCCCCCCGGCTGGAGCACCAACCGCTGCGACATCTGCGACAAGGAGTGCCACACCAAATTCCAGCTGAAGGAACATCGGCGCACGCACGACGGGGAGGAGAATAGCTTCATGTGTCCACACTGCGGGCAGGTGGGCCAGAACTGATTGGGAAATTAAGATATAAAAATGTGTTTGGTTTGGTGTGGTTACCAGTTTTAGGTTCCTGCAACACTGTAAGGTCATTTAAGAGACGGGGTACTCCGACCCTACCTGTCAGGGCCAACCCAGGCTGAGAGGGAAAATAAGTTTTTAAAAATAATTTTATAAGGGGCCAGTGAGTTAAAATGTTGTTGTTGTTATTTATCAGGGACTTTCAATTGTTCACTCTTTAGGTGGTCTTCAAGGTATACATGGGTAAAACAGCCAAAGAAGCTGGCGCCTTTATAAACAACTAGCTTCAACTTCAAGAACTACAGAGCCCTGGCAACTTAGCTCTGCATCCTGATTAGTTACAATTAAAAGTATAAGTAAAACAGAAAAGGTAAAATTGTCTTTTTTTTTTAAATCCTTTTTTTCTCATTGTTGCCTTGAGATATTATCAATATTAGGTAAGATATAATTTTATTTACCCCCCAAGAAGAAAACTGTAGTACAGCGGTATGTAACAAGTTAGAATGATGAAGGAAACAAAATGCAAAATCTGACTTTTAGTTTTCTCCATGGGGGAAAAAGACAGTACTAACTTTCAATAAGCAGGGAACAGAAAATAAATAGAAAAATCTATCTGTGTACAAAAATGTTTGTGCTATCCACTCCCTAACAGGCTTTTCAGAACCGCAACAATTTCAACAACCACATGTTTCATCGACACTCAGACAGCCGCAAACACTTGTGTAAAGTGTGTCAGAAGAGCTTCAAAACCTGGACGCAACTGAAAGTCCACTTCAGGTCGCACACTGGTGAGAAAACTTGGGTCATCTTGTGAAAATATCGTTGATAATGACAATGTCTATCACACAATGGCAAACTTTGGCAAACAAATTTTTGAGTCAATATAATTTTGATTTTGATCGAACCCATAGATTGCATCATTTCTTTTGCTTTGGTAATTAATTCATGTTGGTTATAATTGTTTTGAAGTATCATCGTAGCTGACAGCTACTTTTATAAAAATAGGATATCTGAGAGAATGCCAAGCATGGGATAGAACTTGGTGGGTTGTTTTTTAGATTGATCGATTCTAAACTGAAATGACTGAAAGACAGTAAAAAATAGAAACATTCTGTTTTTTACTGATTAATCCTCATCCATTTAAGTTTTTCCTAGTACCAAAATCAACCGAATCCAAGAGCCCTCTGTGCGACAGCGCCAGTTTGCGTGAACAGACCCCTATTTTTAGTGCACAGAAATAACGCTAATATTGCAATTTCAAGTGCATCTTGTGCATTTACAAAGCAGATCGCGCCCTTGCATCTCTTAGAAAATTCTAGCTGAGCACAGAAAGAAAAACACAATCCAAAACTTAGTCAGAGCTTGGTATAAAAATTTGGTAGAAACTGGTAGTCTTAACTGTTATGCAAACAAAGATAGTAAGAGCTGGATTTGCGATGTGCATGGTGCCTGATCAATGAAAAAGACGGTTTCATTAATTTGATACCACCAAAGACATCCATCGCTTTCTAACCTCAAATGATAAATCACAAGTTTCTTTTTCGTGAAATATGAAGCCACAGCTTGGTGGACATTATTCCTTTTTGAAAAGCAGTTTTAACAATCTTTTCATTGCCTCGTGATGTTTTCTACCAGTCCTTCCCTTTGATGTACCAGTGCGCTCTTTTGACGCCATGATATAAAAATGGCCTTGTTCCGTTAACTCCTTTCTAAAATGCCATCTCTATCAGTATAATCTTATCAAGTATCCCAGACAAAACTTAAATGGCCAGAGAATGGTGGGCAGAAAACCGTTTACTTTTATCTCCTACCGTTTTAGAGTTATTTCAGTTTAGAATCGATCAATATAAAAAAAACACCCTGTATTTTGTTCAATACAGTAGACTTGTCACAAGACCAAGACCACATCAATGTCCAAAGCATATTGAGCCCACACTGGCTGTGGCTTTGTGAATTTTGTTAGCATAGAGCTTAGGACTAAGCAAACTCATCACCATCATCATCATCATCATCATCATCATCATCATCACCATCATCATCATCATCATCATCATTGTCAAACTGTGTATGAATATGAAAGTCATGAAGTACAATTTAAAAAGATACTTTATATTGGATTAATTAAAAATAAACACTGCCAACGTTTCGCCATTTTGGCTTTCAGGGACACCAGTAAAAGTCATCATCTTCATCATCATTATTAGTATCAACAGCAGCAGCATTACTATCAGCAGCAGCAAAAACATCTTCATTCGTTAATCCTCTCTTTAATCATTTCTATGTTGTTGCCCTTATTTTATATCCTACTAATTTCTGGCACCAAATCAGGACATGGGACCAAACAAAAACAAAAAATGGACTAAACAAACAATGTGTGAGCAGGATACTCTTACAATTTCACTCTTCTTGTGAGCTTTTCTTAGTTAAGAAAAATTACCCTGCTAAAAATTTGGCTAAAATTTGATACAACTACATGTGTATAAACAACTGGAGCAATTTTCCTTTGACTTTGACATTTTCTGTAGCAGGAATAAAATTTTGTTCAATATTTTGACTGCCTTGTCAATCAACTGTACTTTTTCTCTCAGGTGAGCGTCCATTTTCCTGTCCTGAGTGTGAGTACTGTAGCACTACTCAGGGCAACATGAAGAACCATCTGAAAGGCAAGCACAATTACAGAGATGAGAAGATCAAGGCAGCGTTGAAAAAAGTAAGATTTTGATATTCCTTGTTGAGATAAGATCATGAGTTCTTGATGAATTACCGGCGTCTGTGGTGTAATGGTTTGGCACTTTGCTTATCACGCAGAGGATGTGAGTTCGAGGGCCGCATGGGGCAGTTTGTTTGATGGAGTATATATATGTTTTTTTCTGCTTGGACAATGGCCCTCTGAGCCCGGGTTGGCCCTGACAGACAAGGTCGAAGTAGCCCGTCCCTTGAGTGACCTTAGAGTGTGGCAATGGACGTTAAGCCAAAACCCAACCAAACCAATCTTGATGAATTAGATGAACTTGATTAATTCTCATGGTAAATTTCAGTAGGATTTAATGATACACACCCATCCTCAGGATTTATGCAGGATTTTTTCTCATCATTGGTAGTGAATAATCCTGAGAATTTCCTGATGATTATATTATAGTTCATGCTTTAAGGTACCGGTACAAAGTGTTGTCACTTACACAAAAGTTCAGGATTTTTTACTGCTCGCTAAGGTCTTCCCTGTATTATTCTTCAACTTCACATCAGGTTCAGCATGAGGCAACAACGTAAAGATACATGCGTTATTCATTCATGTCATAAAAATGACGTCTTTAGTTTGTCACAGTTAAGCATAAACTTATGGGGAAGTTTATATGCAGCTTTATTTTTGTAGTTTTTCTGGTTTATTTTTGGGATGCTATTTTATGTAAAGGAAATCTATCTGCTCATGAAATTAAGAGCATTTCTGTATAGAATTCGGGAACTTCACAGGAATGCCGTTTACATACTGTTTACATGTTTTTCTCGTATTGTTTGCTTTGCTCAGTTTACTGGCAGTAAACATGTACACATACACACGCCATTGTATGCTCAATTTCACTATTTATTGAATAAAGCTGTGATTGTTTTCTGTATAGCTCTGTATTTGTTGTGCCTATATCATCATCGTCTTTTTGTTTTCTATTGAAACCATATACAGTCAAGCCTGTCTAAGAGGACCACTCAATATTGAGAAGAAAGTGGTCGTTTTAGACATGTGATTGTCTTAGAGAGGGAGAATGTATAAAGAAATGTAATTGGGAGTCGATAGAAAGTGGTCGTTTGTGCAGGTGGTCGTCTTAAACAGGTGGTTGCTTAAGCTAGTTCAACTGTATACACTTTCTATAGTCTTCTCAAAATCCCTGCGGTCTTCCTGATTTCAGCCGATTTGCCAGATGAAATTTTATTAGTATATATTGACTGGTCACATGATCATTGATTTGCTTACTTTGTCTTTTTTAGAAATTTGAAAAAAAAAGTTTTAAACTTGCTCTTGTTCTGTGTTAAATCTACAGCTCAACGAAGAGTCCAAGGATCTGGATCCAGCTGGCTTAGAGTCTGCCATGGTGGAGATGGTGGAGAAGGTATTGAGTGGTTGTGTGCGAGAGATGACGCATTCATGGAAAACATTATGTGTTTGTTTGTATAGACTTTTCTGTCATTGCACACTGTAAAGTCATTTCATTTCTGGAGGTTGATTAAATAAAAAACAATTTTTTGCTTTTATTTTTGTTTATCTAATTTTGTTTGGTTACCACTTTTACATCCCCTGCAACACTGCAAGGTCATTTAAGAGATGGGCTACTTGGACCTTGCCTGTCAGAGCCAACCCAGGCTGAGAGGGAAAAAATCCCAGCAGAAAAAAACCTTCCTGACTGGCATTGAACTCAGGTCTTCCGCATGACAGACGAAGAGCCGAACCATTACATCACAGCGCCGGTTGTTTACCCAAGAATATTATGCATGTATCTTGACAAGCATCAATGATGATTAAAGGTGATACTATGGGAGAGTTATGCCACTTTGTTGAGAAATGTTTTTATTAGGGTAAATATGCTTAGTCAGTGGGTAAGATTTTTTGCCTTCGCTGTGATTAAGCGGACTCTGCTTGAGATCATTTTTGGTTAAGTTGATTGTTGTCTTGAGTCCCCACCCCTCCTCTACTTCACGTTTTTAAAAAAATATGTTGAAAATTGAATGAGTTGATTTATGTTTTACTACCCCATTAACATCAATTCGTTCATACACGACTGCTGAAAGGCGAGAAGAATTTGCCATGAAATTTTGCTTTTTGAAAGTTAAAGTACAGTAAGTAGAACTTCGGTATTATGTACCCAGCTTAAAATGTACTCTCTGCTATAACATTCACTTTTAAAAGTCCCAAGTCCCATTTAGTATTTTCACTCCTTATAGGCTAGGTCTAAAACGTATGCTTCTTTTGTACCTTTCGCTATCATGTTCATTTTTCAAAGTATTAAAAAAACAAAAAAAACGCAATATTTTATGTACATATTTGTGGGGGATCGGGGCTTAAAGGGCAAAATGAGATGGAAGAGGCGATGTGCTACACAGCACTCAAGGATGGCAACGTTTTGAACGTTTCTCTCATCACAGCTTCTCAGACAGAATTTTGTTCTCTCTATCGCCGCATGTATGAATATTGGCTTGTAGGTATCTTGGCTAAGACGTAAAAATTTTTATGTCCTAATGGAGTATGTTGTACTGAGGTTCTACTATTTCACTGTATATCTAATATGTCTTTCCCTTTTCTCTTTTTTCCACCAGATAAAAGCAGACCCAGACTATAAGTCTCCAAACAAAAAGCAGAAATCCGACAAAAGTAAAAAGTCAGAGCAGAAGAAGCCTGCAGCATCAAGAAAACCTGGCCCGTCTCGGTTTGATGGCACTCGCATCCAACGTCTGCTGACCCAGCCTCTGTCCACCCTCCAGCCGCCCACTCTGATGTTACCCACGCTGCTGAAGAAGCCGGTGTTCAACAAGGGTGAGGGTCACTCTATGGAGAAAGCTCAGGTATGTCATTTAGGGTTAAGCTTTGACAGTTACTAATTCATAGAGGCACCGACTTCTTTGGTTATTTTAGCCCTATAATCCCTGTCTCTTAAATGACCTTTCAGTGTTGTAAGGGATGTTAAACCAAAAGTCAAACCAAACCTCGCCCTATAAAATTAACAAAACGCCACAATTAGACACTCTTAGGGCTAAGCTGGCTATCCTGAAAAACTGTGTTCTTTGAATATAAGGTTTTAAGTAGTTAGGAAGGAGGAGGTTTTGGCCTGATCCCAGGCAAGGCGTTTCGAATCTCTTCGGGAACTTCGAGGACCTGCGGCGAACAGCAGCCTTCCCTTTAGAGATCGGATTGTCCCTTAGGATGAACGAAAAGCAGAAGAAGCACTTAGGAACAGCTTGGTGTACCTACAGACACAAGTAATCCCCTTATCAAACAAAATAATACTGTACAGTATTTGCTTGATTCCCCACAGCCCAAGTCGGAGAGCGGCACTGTGATATCAATGCAAACTTCCACATCCGCGGTGTCCGACCAGCAGCAGGTGACCCTAGAGGGTGCCACCACTGTCACAACGGGCCTTCTCCCCACCGAGAGTCTCCTACTTCCTCTGTCGCAGGCCGAGCCGCAGCAGATGTTGTGTACGGTGCAGACAGCAACAGGCGCAATGGCCGCTGCCGGTGGCTCCGACGCTGATTCTCTCCTCAGCTGCTCAGTGATTCCGATCCAGCTTCTGCCTCCCAACCTGGACAACTCTGTGGTTGAGATTCCCAGCTCTTTACCGCAGGCGGTCGGGTTTGGAGCGACGGCGGCGGTAGACGTGCTAGGATCTAGCGTGGCAATGGTGAACCACCTTCCCACAATGCATTGGCTGCAGACGGACGCCTCGCCCTTGACCTCTGTGTCGGCAATGACCTTACCACAGGAGACGATAACTATTTTGAGTAAGTACGAGTACATTAGTGCATGTCTTATGTGGCAATTGCCAGGAGACAGAAACATTGGCAAATACAGTGAACTCACTTGAGTTGATTTTTTTTAGAGCAATTGGTTTTTCTTTCAGCCTTTTTGGGCTTGGGGGAATGCCCTACTCGGTCAGTGTAATCATCTGGACTCTATTCAGCCTACAATTTTTGGTTAAGGTGACAGTTTTTTAAAGTCTTATTTCCTCTTCTTCTTTGCATTTATTTAAGAGTTAAGTTTACCATTGGATGAGTTAAATCTTTTTTACTACCCTGACAGCATCAACTCCGCAATCTGCAACAATATCTTGTAAACCCATTCAAAGAAATGAGTAACTGATTAATGATTAATAGAGTCTCTATAATTCTTAGACATATATTATTCAAAGGCAACATTTTGAAAATATATTCCATGAAGTCCTTTTTCCACAAAGTATTTTTGTTTAAACACTCACGACTTAATTCTATCTTCAGATCCAGGTCAAGGTCACAGGTTGCTGACCAGTGCGGACCAGGTGGACCCACATGTGGAGATGAGCTCATCTGGCGGGTCACTAGTCATGCTGCCTGGAGGAACGCTGGCGGAAAGTTCCGGCGCTATCGCTGCTGTCAACTCTCAGCTAACTGGTCTGTTCCCGGCTGACCAGGCAGCCTGTGCTCCCATGTTGTTTCCTGTGACCTCTGACCTCTGCACTGTCCCGACCTCGATTGTTTCAGGTGAGGTCAATTATAGGTTTTGGTTCCATGCCAATACTTGGATGTGGTGGTTGATTGTGGGTGGTTGATTGTGGGTGGTTGATTGTGGGGGTTGATTGTGGATGGTTGATTGTGGGTGGTTGATTGTGGGGGTTGATAAGCGTTCTGGTTTGATCTGTTGGCAAATGCAACTTTGAAAATGTTCAGTTATATTATTCTGAAAGTTCCACCAGCATCTCCAACAGTATGTAACCCATGATGGAGTCATATTGTTATTACTACTATGTTCTTGGGCGCTGCACAGTGGTGACCAGCAATGGCGTGTATATATGCATAATATATGAATGGCATTACCTATTTCCATATTTGTCATTACATGATGTATTATCGCTTGTGTGAATATGAATGTGTTTGTGCAACATTGCAAAATGAATTTTCCCACGGGGATAAATAACGATGACTTTTCTTTCTTTCTTTCGTTGTCCTAGGTTGAGTTATGGTGGCTCCATTGTATTGGGTTATGTCCCTTGTTAGGAAACATTTCATGAAAGATATACAAATAGTAATAAAAGCCACTAACCTGAAACAAAGTGCAAGTGATATAGACATGCTTTAATGAAATAAGATATACATGTATATATATATATAGGTATTTGATATGAAAAGGACGAATTTTCATTGGGTCCAAGAAGATGGCAGGGTTAACAAGACATTTATATTGAATGTAAAAACGATTTGTAATATTATCTTTTCTCTACCCAGCTGTGAGGAGTCTGGTACAGGTGGACTTTGGCACCGGGCCCTCCGACGCCGCAGACATCTCGGCACTGAGCGGTGAGCCGGACATCAGCACAGGAGAGGAAGGGTCAATCCTGGAACATTCAGCTGATGGCACCGAGGTCGCAAATGTTGACCCATCGGAAGGTATTGTCGAGATAAAGCTGAATGGGTCGCCAGACATTCTGGATGAGGAAGCGACAGTGGAGCAAGGAAACAGCCATTCTGGCAACATGGATGATAGCAGCGCTGGGATGTGTGAAAAAACTGGTAGCTACGCTGTCGCTCAGGAGGCTGAGTTCCTCACGCAGGTCATTGAGAGCTCTGGTGTGACATGAGGGAAAACGGTCAATGTATAGGAATTTTAGATCATGATACATTATGTTATGGGTCGTGGCGGTATTTCCCAGGAAATTTTCAGCAGAAGAGACAGGCCTGAACATGATAAGAAACTAAAAGGGTTTCTTTTGTAGACGGTAGCCTCATTCCTCTCAGTTGCTGGGGGAGCTGGTGGGAAAGTTGTACCACTTGGCCATGGAAGATGGATGCAACTTCTTATGTTATCTTTAGTGCTTATATGATATCAGAGAGTTAAGTGAAATAGACTGCAAAGTGCATATAGTGAAGATAGATAATTTTATGCTCACAAATGCACAAGAAGTGCGATCATATATATTTTATTTATCCTTTTTATTATTTTTTCTTGTGGCAAGATCCCTCGATGTGACAAATACCTAATGAAATGTCAAAATGCTAGTAACTCGTGTTAATCTTAAGGGTAAAGACTATCTATTGGAAGTATGTAGTGCTAAGAAGATAAGGCATCTCTCTGCAAATATTGGTAACAATGACAGGATAAAGCCGGAAGGCAATGCTGCTAACCGAGTTCCTTCACCCACAATCTTCTCTAATGACTAAGTCAATAAAAATACGATGGTGATGAGAGTAGGGATGAAGATGAAAGATATCGAGGGTAAGGATGTACACTGGATCATCTCGTCTGAAGTTAATCAGTCTTTTACTGGCTTTTTTTGTTTTAGATATATGGCAGCTCATTCTTATTTTCACTTGCTTCCACGTCAGCTCCCTTGGCCCCTTTAACCTTCTTTCAAGTGCGGAATGACTCGCACCTACATCCATCTGGCTTCCATTCGTCACTGCCTCACGATAACAGCATAAGTGGGTTTGTGTACTTTGGAGATATCAAGAAGAAACTGTATTTTACTTGAGTTTAAATAAATCATGTATTCCAAAAACGCTATCGGAGCATTTATATTCCAAATATATGTATGAAGCCAGCTCTTTTTATCTTTTTTATATGAATATTAAAAAATGGCATAGGTCAAACTAATGCCGTTATTGTAAGCCAGTGACATTAGTGTCAAGGTGGTACTGAGTGAAAGGTCGATTTTGATCAACATGTAGAAAGAGGTGTGTGGAGGGGAAAGTGTAATTCCCTCAACTCAAGTTGAAGCTCTATATTATTTTAGTTGTGAACTTTTTCTCTGTCAGGGCAATATCGTCTTTTATTATTATCATGCATATCAAGGGCTCAGGACTATAGGCTTCAAATGCCATGAAGCTAGTACACATAGAGTCGCATGCGAGTATTCTGATGTTAATGTTACATCCTTTTTGTTGATGAGTTTAGTAGGCACTAATCTCTTTTATTTATTTCAAGAGTTTGCAATATTTTCTTGATGTTAATATTATGCCCTTTTTATTGTGTGAAAGTTGTGTTAAAATTATTGTGTTTTTTACTGTGTGAAAGTTTTGCTATTTATTTCAATATTTGCCCTGTGATAATGTTCGCAGCATGATGAATAAACCTTATTTGATCAACCAATCAACCCTAGGCTGTGAGTATGTTATATGATCATTGTGAAAACATTCCTATAGTATCTTTGAGCATTAAAGTTCGTGTTTGTACCATAGGCATAGTGGAGCATAGGTGTATACAATCTACGACTGACTTTTTTTTTTTTTTTTAAATTTTTTTTTTTTAATACTTGTAACATTTATTTACATGACCTTATCTGTCTCTTCTCAAAGGTAGTCGCAACGCTTTTAAAGAAATCTACGACTGACTGCGGATGAGTTGATGTTGTCAGGGGACTGAATAAATAAGATAATCTAATGTTTAACTAAACTACCCATTTCTTTAAATGTAAAGAAAAAGAGACCGGCGCCATGGTGTAATGGTTAGACACTTCGACTATCATGCGGAAGACCCAAGTTCGATCCTGGTCCTGGACGATCTGCATTTTTTTCCCTCTCAGCCCTGGTTGGCCCTGACAGGCAGGGTCGAAGTAGTCTGTCTCTTAAATGACCTTACAATGTTGCAGGGGACGTAAAACTGGTACTAGACAACTTACACTGATAGAGTAATGACTTTGCACCTTAATATAATTATACACCTCCAATGTCGTGCGCACTGCGGAGCGTCGGTACGGCTGTTAGAGTGCATCTGACCAGCAAGGACAGAGCAAGGTCAAGGTCATACTTCCTCTTTCATTTGTTTTATGCTATATTTGTAAATGCATTTTATTCCCTAATAGGGGCAGTCATGGATTCTGGATAATGCGACAGCAGAGTAAGCAGCCTAAATGTTGAGACCTTTGTAATTTCTTTGTGATTTTTGTCTCTGTTACTACAATGTATCATCACTGCAGTTCACTATCTGCATATAATAAAAAATTCAGAACTCAGTTTTCATCAGATTTCAACAAAACATAGCCTTATAAAATCAATATAAGCCATTTTACTTTCAAACACCTATGACCAATGCATTTTCCTTCATTTCTCTATTCGTGAATGTCAACTTGTAGTACTGCCCTGAAACCTCTATCAGAAGATAACTCAAAACTCGTCAAATGGATGATAAATGCGGATAGCAAACTGCAGTGAAGGTGTGGTTTCTCTGATCTTATGTCCCACATGACTTGGTTTCGTTACGTTTTACGTTCCCTGCGACACTGTAAGGTCATTTAATAGACGGGTTGTTACTTGGACCCTGTCTAACCCACACTGAGATGGATGAATAGTTCAGTCCCTTACTTGAATTTATGCTTATGGGTTATTATTATTGCAGTGCATTTAGGCAGCAGATCTGCCCCCTCTTTTTGGAAAATCCTGCTTTGTTTTCGATTTTTATTGAGTATGGGACAGCTCTTTTCCAGCAGGAAAATGCAGATCCCTCGCACATGGGATCAAACTCAGGTCTTCTGTGCAATAGGCAAAGAGCCTAACAATTGCATCGTATTATACAGAAAGAGATAGAAGGAACTTACAAACAACTAAATGAAGACACCAGCATCTGTGGTGTAGCGATTTAGCTCTTCGCTTATTATGCAGAGGACATGAGTTCGAGGTCAGCATGGGACGGTTTGTTTGATAGGAGTTAATCTGCTGGGACACTGTCCGTCTAAGCCCAGGTTGGCCCTGACATGTTGAAGAAGCCTGTCCTTTAAATGACCTTAGAGTGCTGTAAGGTCTCATTAAGTCAAAAATCAAAACCAAACAATCACGAACTAGGAACACATCAAAAGGGTCAAGATTTTGGAAGACTTTTATTACATAGTCCAGTGTCTATAAATATATACAAGACTGAAAGCTCAAAAAGCTGTAGTTAGATGGTTTGGATTACCCTGGCATGCAGGTTTTGCTACAATATTCTGTCATGAATCTGCAATAAATCTCTGCAGGTTTTCTTTATACAACAGGATGTAATAGGCTTACTTTTTAAAGATGGACAACATAAAATACCCATATTATGGATTATAACGTTCATTTCAGATAGGAACATGAAAACTATCCATATTAATATTATGGATGATACATGAAGTTTTAGTTTCAGATGGACAACATAATGGAATATCCAAGTTATGGATTATAATTTTAGTTTCAGATGGACATTATAGAATATCCATGTTATGGAAAATAATTTTTGTTTCAATGGGCAACATGATTATTATATCCGTAAGATGGACTATACCTTTTGTTTCAGATGGGCAACACATAGGCTATCCATCATATGGATAAGGATGATTTATCTGGTACATTTAAATATTGGATACAGTGAAACTCGGACATAATGATAATAAAAAATAATGACTGCATTTATATTGGGACCAGCCCAATGTCCTTGTTAGTCCTTGTTATATCGGATGGCTTGTTATAGCTGATGTTCTTTAACGAAGACAGAGACGGACAATGGTTTTCATTTTTCTCTCATTATAACCGAGGTCTCACTGTATCTGAGTTCCAATGTATTTTAGAAATCTTACAATTCACCTTTGTATTAATGTGACTAGGTAGAAACAAATCCTGTCTTTTCTTTCTAAATTTTTAAATAAAAAAGTCGGAAACTTTTTGACTGATTCTAATACCAGTAATGCTTCAAAAGACAATTTGTGTCTCCATCAAAGTTGTGTGGTTCGACAGAATAAGGCAGCATTTGGAGGGCATCGTATATGTATATATGTTATTTCCGTTAAGGCAAACATTGATACATTTGTTCGCGACTTGTTCATGAAATCATGTACACTGAGTTAAGACGAGAATTATGTATACTACGAAAAAAATGTTAAGGACCAAATTTTGAATACTTATTCTAAAAACGCAATGTTAGCAACAAATGCAAATGTTCATGTAAACCAATGTTTGAAATTTTACGCTGCAAATGACATTTCGTTGATTTTAAAAAGGTGCCTTCCGCTTTCAAAACCTACATGCAGCAGACATTACCTCTTGTAAGCTAAGAAAGGTTTTTGGCTACCATTTGTCTGCAATATTGACTGGAGCAGACCAGACTCGCTCTGAGGTGATGCTGGAACTCAAATCAAGGTGAAAACTTGAAAAAAAAATCCTTAGTTTTACCATTTCCAGCAGATCACCACAGAAAAGCACAGTTTTGTTGTTGTTTCAACCATCCAGCCATCGGCGCATAGATGCACCAGGCCCGAGTGGCCCCGTCTCGTAACGGCTGACTGTCCGTGACTGGCTGACTGTCCATGACTGCTACGCTTCTTTGTCCTTCTGGCAACCTGACTACAAAGTGTTAAGAATTTAATGCTTTTCCGGTTACGACTATTCATGACAATGGTTCCATTATCTGGGTCCTCTAAACCTACAAAAATTGATCATAAATCCAATCTAAAATATCCGTTCTGTAATGGTCCTTAACATTTCTTTGTGTAGTATAAAGTATATTATTCTATAGACATGGATGACAGAATAGACGTCCATGTAATAAAAAGTCAATGTCATACACAGATCCAAACATACATTATAAGACATACTCATTATAATAGTCTTGAGATTACTTGTTTAAAACCATCGAACCGCACAAGTAAAATGCTTGTAAAAACCATGAGGCCATGTTTTTAGCAGACCCAAAAAGTTAAAAACACTCTAGAAAATGAAATGGCCAGATTTTCAGCAGAGTGTATGAGATGAGTAAAAAAACAACCAAAAATGCAGAGTGCACAAGTTGCAAGTTCTGAAAAACTAAACCAATGCCAATCGGCCAATGTATTATATTATTACTCTTTTACTCCTTCTAGTCTAAAAAGACATGATCAACCCTTCACCACCCTCTCCCAACAACATACAGACTTGCCAACCAGTATGATTTTGCATATTTTTGTACGCGCTGCGGCCGAAAACATGCAAACATGAGTATTTTGGTTGAAATACGTGTACGTGACTTCCTCTCACCGGTAGCTATGATAATTATAAACCTACAGATCTCGGTTGACGAATTGTAGGTAGCGGAAGCGGATTGTTAGTTACGGGCTAATGGATATTATTGTAGGGCTACTGCGCCAGGCCTACTTCTGTTGCTTGGGTTTTGATTGAAGAATCCGCCATTTTTGCTGTTTATCTGTTTCACGTTTCACTTTCCAAAAACTGGTGCATTTTGTTTCTGTGGTGAAGCTAGAATCTTCATTCAAGTGGGTTATTTTCTTGGAAAAAAGAAAAGTTTGTTCGTTCTTGGGGGCTAAAGGTATGATTTTTCTTTCAGAAAATATGATAATTTGGCATATCTTTTAGCAAAAATATTATAAAAATTTGGTGATTGTACAAGAAGGTGGGGGTGGG
>JAUKPP010132528.1:1923-15148 GCA_032273245.1 Phyllaplysia taylori
CAGTTTTTTGTTAGTACCCCCCCCCCCCCCACACACACACACATATAAAACCTAAGAAGCACACAGTATAGGCATCTGTGGCGTAATGGTTAGTGGTAGGCTCTTCGCCTATCTCACGGAAGACCCGAGTTCCATCCCATTACATGTAGGTATTGCATCTGCGTCTTTCTGCTGAGATTGGTTCCTCTCAGTCCGGGTTGGCCCTGACAGGCAGGGTCGAAGCAGCCCGTCTGTTGAATCATCTTACAGTGTTGCAAGGGACGAAAAACACCACCACCACCATCACCACCATCACCACACCACCACCACCACCACAACAACAACAACAACAAAAACTCCCCTACAAAGCCCACCTAATCCAAACGCAAGTCAAGGCTGTGATATTTAAAAGCACATGACATAAAATAGAACATGCATAAAATTAAGTCTCTCAATATTTTTGTAATGAAACGATGTGACAAGGCAAGGTGTTTACTGAGGTGAATCAATTGAAACCGACCACATACTGGCAACTTGACAGTGAGATTGTGATATCATAGTGTCACAAGAGCAGTTTGCGTGGGATAGATATGTAACGCGGTTCAAGGTCTGTGTACATACCTTTAGCGTATGTATGGGTGTAAAGAAGACAAGAGAATAGGAAAGGGAGAGAGAGAGAGAGAGAGAGAGAGAGAGAGAGAGAGAGAGAGAGAGAGAGAGAGAGAGAGAGAGAGAGAGAGAAAACCGTGCGTAGATAAATAGAAACAGATAGATGAAAGATGCAGGTAGTTAGATAGATAGAAATGCATATTATCATGCATAGATCGGCAGATAGACTAATGGATGGATTGATGGATAGGTTGATGGATGAATAGGTGCATGGGGGTGGATGAATACAGAGATAGATAGAAACATGAAGACAGACAGACAGATATACAGAGAGATAGGCAGACAGACAGATAAATAGATAGTCAAACAGACAGACATATAGATAGATGAAAACATAGGAATTAGACAGATGGATAATGAGATAGGCAATTAACCCAAGAGCGATGATGAGAATGAATCCCAGATTTCGTTTCACATTAACATCTGGATTGGTTTTGTTGTCTTGTTACCAGTTTTACGTCCCCTGCAACACTGTAAGAGACGGGCATCTTCGACTCTGCCTGTCAGGCCCAACCCGGGTTGACAAGGAAAACTCTCAGCAGAAACAAATCCTAGATCGTCCGCACGTGGGATCGAACTCGGTATTCCGCATGGCAGGCGAAGAGACTAACCATTACACCACAGCGCCGGTATTTGGCCTGTCATCATTTATGATATACAAGTACATTAATTTGAAGTGAACCCATTTACCTTTTCCCCGACGATGTAATGTGCACGAACTAGATCTACCAGTAGGTGGCTGACTAACTATTGGATATCGTCATTACATTAATTATTCTCTAACCACGTGAGTCTGTAGTTTTCAAAGTTTTTCTTTCACCCCCTTTTTCGTTCTATTACTTTTCATCCCTCGGAGGAATATTATTAAGAACCACTTATTACCGGAGATGGTAAAATTTTCATTTGGCTTAACAGATATTGCCATAGATGAGAACAATTTTAAGATAAATATTTGACTTCCCTGTAAAGTTTCCCAACACCAATTCAAACAGGATAATATAGTCCGCCAAACAAAAAAAAAAAAAAAAAAAAAAAAGAAAAAAAAAGATATAGGAATTTATTTTTTAGGATACATTTTGATTCCGTTATAGTTAAACTCCGATATTTTGAAACTAAGGAATATCTAGATCGGTCTTTCAGGTAATTTTTTTTCAAAGTATACTTCTTCCCCGTACGACCGGCGCTGTGGTGTAATGGCTAGGCCCTTCGCATGTCATGCGGAAGATCCGGGTTCGATCACTATCGCAGACGATCTGTTTTTTTTTCTGCTGGGATTTTTTCCCTCTCAACCTTGGTTGGCCCTGACAGGCAACGCTGAAATGACCTTACAGTGTTGCAGGGGGAGGGGGGGGGGGGGTTAAACTGGTAACTAAACAATTCCCTGTACGAAGGGTCTTTTTCTGCTCAGATGTGCTTGGTGGTTATGAAAAACGAGAGGTCCCACTGTTGTCTTCCCGATCCTTGCTGGTGAGTTAGTTCTTTTGTGAGCGCCACGATTTTCGCTCACGACAGAAGCGTGACGTCTCGTTTGTCATTAGAGCTAGTCAAAAGGTCAATGACCGCTGTAAATAAACTTAAGTTTCAGATGAATTAATAGTCCGTAAATCTTACCGTGAACCCACGTTTCAACGATTTTCTCTGTCCTGGGTCCTGAGAGTTGGAACTTGGCACAGGGAAAAACAAATCTCGTGGAAGAGGGCCACTCATTGTTAACGCAGCTATAACAACACAAGTACAACTATCTTTTCTTCTTCAATTGTAGAGCGTGGCCTACTGTAAACAATAAATAATTTTTTGCATTAATTAGAAAGTGTAATTAATTAATAAGACGTTAATGAAGCATACAATAACTATTTCTATAATGTCTTGGGTATCCATAACAATTGATCAAGAGGTAAAAGAGAAATTTTGCTTCAAACGCGTCGACGATTTTTTAAACGGACTATAAATAGTTCATGGGTCAATGACCGCTGAAAATAAACTACTAGTTTAAGATGAATTATTAAACAAAGCCAAAAACAAAAACAAAGAACCCCCCCCCAAAAAAAAAAACCCACTGTTAATTAGTTTTAATATTTTTAGAGGTGAGGAAAACACTAATTGAAATAAGAGGCAGTGTTCAAATTTGATATAAGTCCGCCTAGTCTGTCAAAATTATCCTAAGAAACCTTGTATTCTTTCAGTACTACGTCACATAGCAATGTGCTTTTTGATAGCCCATAACTTTCAATCTCGTATTCTTTTACAGCACTGGCTTGGTTGAAACTCAGAGACAACACTCTTTCTTCATTTCTCATGACATGGAAACCACATGAACTACTTTGAGCTTAGGTGAAATGCATAAAAATTGAAATGTACGTAATTCACTTTTACACGGTTTTGAAATGTGTGAATTAAAAAAAAAAAAGAAGTTGAACTTTTAAAGTGTCCTCCTTGAATCGAGATTGTGAAGGGTAATGAGGCCTCTGTATTGTTCCGGGATCGATGATAAATTGTTGTTGTAGTATGATGTACCACGTCAACTGAAAACTTCAAAGTCAAGCACCCACACGCATATCATATTATGCACGAAAACACAATCTTACACTTAAAGGCACTCACAAGTGCTTCACATACAGGCACGATCTCTGTCTCATTCTCTCTCTCTCTCTCTCTCTCTCTCTCTCTCTCTCTCTCTCTCTCTCTCTCTCTCTCTCTCTCTCTCTCTTTCTCTTTTTCTCTCCCTCCGTCTGTCTCCCCTCCCCCAAACCGACGCAAACATACATACAAACACATACAGCATAGGTTAGTACATTTCTTTTTCCATTTTCTTTTCTTCACCCGCCTACTCTATGCTCAGCCCCTCCCTCTCCCCCCCCCTCTCACACACAACTAGCACTCTTATATCAATAGTGTACTGGCCTAGGCAGTCTACCCTTATCACGAGATAGACATATAAACAGAACAGAAAGAACCTAATGAGAGAGATAAGAAATCCACTTAGCATAAAGGATGCCATGTGCCACCGACTGAATCCCAATCCAGCCCTCCCCCCCCCCGCCAGGTGTGGAACCATACTCTACTGTGACTAGCAGTCACCTCCCCCCCCCCACCCCCAACCCAACACATTCACACATATACACATATACACACACACGCATAATATCCATGAGGGAGAGACACAGAGAGAGAGAGAGAGAGAGAGAGAGAGGAAGAAAGAGAAGAGAGATACATGTATATGTACATAATATTATTATGATATATAGAGATGCAAACACACATGCATGCATCATCCATCAGTTAAGGTTACTTATTGAACTTTGTAATTTGAAGTTGACACACAGGCAGGGGCCCGTGCTGTCATGCGGAAGACCGGATTTCGATCCTGGTCGCGGACCATCTTGGTTTTTTTTTCTCCTGGGATTTTTCCCTCGCAGCCTGGGTTGGCCCTGGCAGGCAGGGTCGAGGTAGCCCGTCTCTTAAATGACGTTACAATGTTGCTGTGGATGCGAAACTGGGAACCAAACGACAAAAATCCCCAGGCACAGACATGAGCAAAAAACAACAACAGGAAAACACTGGCACACACCCTGAACCAAAATCCCCCACCCTCTGCACACAAACAAAGATCCACACCTAATGAGCCCCCCTCCCCACCTTTTTCCGACAATACACACATATCAACCCCTCTCCAACCATAACACGCGCAAAAACAGACACATTAAAATTTACGCACCTACACAATCTGTATACTCACACCCCCTCCATCCACGTACACGCATACACACATAAGACAAAGTCACCCGAACACTCCCCCCCCCAAACACTTACACAGAAAACGCGCTAAAAGTATCACCAGGACAAGCACCCGTTAGCTCTTGACTCCTGGCTCAACAGCACTCTCAGGGCCAGGATCTTCACGTCACGGGATTTTGGACTCGAGTCCGAATTACGAGTATACAAGTAATTGAAAATTACTCGAATTAGTACTTGAGTACTTGAGTAGTTATCATTACTCGAATCCTACTTTCTGTTAGTTTTTTCATACACCCCCGCCGCCCCCCCCCCCCCTTCCCGAAGTTTTTGTCTCTTTGCACTACATTGCACATGGTATTCAACTTCCATATTAGGGAATGCTCGTGTAATTACTCGGAGGTCTAAGAATCGAGCGAGAACTCGAGTACATGTAACTAAAAACTACTTGAGTGAGTACTCGAAGGTGGTAAATACTCGAGTAATTGAGTCCTAATCGAACATCCCTACTCAAGAGCACCCACAATGCCAGAATGTTCGTGTCACGGGAATGTGACCTTTCCTGCTTCGTGAGGAAATGACGTAAGGCGCATTTTAAAAACAAGAGCAAACTACTTAAAAAACGAGAACAATAATGGATTGAACGTTGTGCACTGTACAAAGAATTCGTTTTCTTCGGGTGAAAAGAACAATATAATGACTGTATTTTTATATCGTGGCGCAATACGCTGATAGAATAATTCTCTGTTATTTTTTGTTTATTTTCCATATTTGTAAAACATTGCCGCGCTGGAAATACCGGGTGGTTATTTTTATATTGATCGATTCAAAACTGAGGAAACTCAAAGACAGTGGGAGATAAAAGCATTCTTTTTTCTATCAATTAATCCTCATCCATCTAAAATTTTTTTGGTACCAAAATCAATCCATTTTATGAACACACAACGCGACAGCGCCAGTTTGCGCGAACAGACCCCGATTTTTAGAGCGCCAAAATCACGCTAATCTTGCATTTACCAAGTGTATCTTGTGCGTCTACAAAGGAGATCGCACCAGAGCAGTTCTGTGAAAATTCCAACTGAGCGCAGCAAGAAAAGCAAAATAAAAAACTCGATCAGAACTTGGTATACAAATTTGGAAGGAGCTAGTAATGGGATTTGACATAACAACGAAGCTATCAAGAGTTGACCCTGCGAATTTCATTGTGCACGATCAATCGAAAAAGACGACTTCATTAATTTAATGCTCCCAGAAACATCTATTGCTTTCTATCTTTGAACAATAAAACATAAATTTCTTTTTCGAAGGACATGAAACCAGATGTTGGTAGACATTAAACCTTTTGGAAAAACAGTTTTAACCATCTTTTTATTGCCTTACGGTGGTTCCTAGCAGTCCTTCTCCTTGGTATACCAGTGCGCTGCTTTGACGCCATAACCTAAAAAGGGCCTTGTTCCGCTAACTCCTTTTTACTAAGTAGCCCAGACAAAACTTAAATGGCCAGGGAACGATGTGCAAAAAAACCCCGTTTACATTTATCTCTTATCGTTTTTAGAGTTATTCGAGTTTAGAATCGATCAATATAAAAAACATCCTGTATAATTGTAACATGCATATTTATATCCTTTGGTGTGGCTGAACGGTAAAACGCTTTCCTAGCCTATGATTGCGACTTGAATATTTTTTAGATTTCATGACTCAAACTATCTATCTATATCTGAAATGAACGTAACAATGAAGATCCCACCTGTAAAACATATTACAAGCATGCCAGCCTATGAACGTTAGATGATTCATCGGAATTTCACACATCCAATGAAACTGTTTACTTAAAGAAATTACGATAGGTTTCATGTGCATGCTCCAAAACTCATTAAATGGAACAATACAGACCCTCAATGTGTCTGAGATGAAAGTGAAACGAGCATCCAAAATTTAAGAACAGCTAGCCTAATAGTGTTCTAAGCAGCCTTAAAATAGCCTTTCAGCAAGACACATCAAACAAAGACAAAAGAGTCAACAACAACAACAATGACAACAACAACAAACACAACCGCAACAACAGCAACAAAAAGCTCCCAACTGGCAATGTAAAGTACAAAGCGAATGCGTTGTGTTCTACATTTCTCCATGTCACCTTAAATACCAAAGTGCCAGAACCTTCAACTAAACAGTTCTGGGATAGGGTTCAGATATATTTTTGGAAATCCAGATAATTGGGTTTATAAATTTCTTCCCGATAAACCAACATCAACCCTAATATGAATCATAGACACACGTAGAGATTATCTAGATAGATTACTCTTACATCATGGTAATGCCGGTCTCAAACTCGTCTATGGGCGACCATGTCGCAGTGACGTGCATGGGTGTCACCATTTAGGTGCGTCTGCCAAATATGTGTGTACATGTATAATGGTTTGCTCCCCCTCTTGAGGGGAGAAGCTGGGCTTTTTCGGTCCAAATATAATGATACTCCGTTTTCGGCCCATTCCAAGGAAGGATCCAGCGATCCTTTCTCTTATCCTGTTAAATTATCATCTTCCTATTGTTTGGCTTGAATTCCTTTTGAAAGTCCCAAACGCACTACAACCACCCACCGCAAAATGAGTATAACGCTCAAGTCATCACACACAGACCGCTAGGCTCAGAACCACACACACAATAGCCTCTACCTGTGTGTCTGTCTGTCTGTCTGTCTCTGTCTATCTGTCTGTCTGTCTGTCTAGGGCCCTCTTGGGCTGGGTGTTATCGTGATTGTCACTTATGCCAGTGAGTGGTCAGGGGTAGCCTACGAGCCCGGGGCAGTGCAGGCATGTTGTTCCCAACGAGTTTCCTCTTCTTCTCGCCCTCCTGCCCCTGTGTCTTGACTGCCCCTATATGGCCGACTGTCTGACCGCCTGTTTGGTTCCTTTTCTATTATTTCTTATCTGCTCCTTTCCTCTCGGCCACACCCCTGGTTCTGGGATAGGTGGGATTGCCAGTAGGGTTTCATAATTTTTGTTTACTTAAGGCCGCGCGTCCACTGACATGTTTTGTCAGTTGCAGGCCAGGCTCGTATGTATATATCATATATAGATGAGCCTGGCCTGCAACTGACAAAACATGTCAGTGGACACGCGGCCTTACCGTATCATAGGACCGATCTCCATTGTGCCAAAGAGTTTAAAATATGAACGTTTTGCGAAATTAACTATCTAATTATTTGAATCAATGAAAATCCCTAATTATTTGGTTGGATTCGGCTACCAGTGTTACGTCATTTAAGAGGGGGGCTGCTTTAATCCTGCCTATCAGAGCCAACTGGGGCTGAGAGGGAAAACATGCCAGCAGAAAAAACGCATAACCGCATGAGAGGCGAAGAGCCTAACCATTACATCACAGTGCCGGTCTCCCCAATGAATCATTAAAAAAGAAGCCCAAACACTTGACTTACTAAAAGTGTACTTGGCGCAAGGGGGATTTTTAGGTTTTTAGGTACGAAAGAGTCTTAAAAAATATTCATTCTTGACTGGTGTGTATTCGTATCCTTTGCTACCGGCATCTGTGATGTAATAGTTTCACGCAAAAAAAGTGAGTTCGTGGTCCAGGTGGGGTAGTTATTATTTTTTTTATCGAGCCTGTCTCTGTTCTTTTGCTGGAACAGTGTCCCTCTAAGCCCGGATTGGCACTGACAGGCAGGGTAGAAGTATCCCGTCTCCTGAATGCCCTTACAGAGTTCCAGCTGTTTCACTCCCTACACTGTTCCAAGAGACGTTAAGCCAAAAACCAAAACCGAAAACAAACAAACGGTGAATTCCTCTTTTCTCCATGTCACTGTAAATATCAAATGGTGAGAACCTTCAACGAGCCACCGGTATCCTTTGCGTCAGTGGCAGCGGGTGAAGAGGGCACCAGGTGGGCGAAGTTCGAATGATTCTTTCAATTATTCGAATAAATTACAGAGAATCTATTAATCGAAGCTTTTTCTTCTTCTTTTCGTTCTTCTAAATGGGCAATCCGGTCTCTAAAGCGAAGGCTGCTGTTCGCTGCAGGTCCTCGAGGTTCCCGTAGAGTTTCGATACGCCCTGCCTGGGGTTAGGCCAAAATTTCCTCCTGATTATTTCGTGTATTGGACAATTTTTTTTTATAGAAAATGGGTTGTTGTTTGAATTTCATTCCCACAAGGGCATTGGTCTGAGTTACCAATCCTGAACAGTAGTGTAATAGAAACAAAAAAAGTGCAACAACAGCTGCAGCAACAACACCAACAACAACAACAACAACAACAATAACAATAGCAGTAACAAACAAGCTACGACTGTGGCAGCAATAACATTAAGATCACCAGTAACAACAATTACAGTATCAGAATCAATAGCAAGGACAGAGACAACGACATCAACAAAAATTCTCTATTGTTTAGCTACTTAGTCAAATATTCGAATGTTTACAATTGGATAACCCTTGATCCGGATTGCTCTGAAAAAACTCTTTGCCTTGGGCTCTCAGTGGGAGGTGTGAGTCAGAAATAAAAGGGAGAGAATTCGCTGACAGGTAGACATATTCTTGAGTACTGACTTGTCAAGAATGCCAGGCAAAGGATCAGTTCTGGAGGTCAAAGACTTTGATCACTACTCTACGCCAGGAAAGACTGTCCCTTCTCTTAGATTGCCGTAGTAAAATGAAAATTGATTGATCTATTAGTAAACTAATACCGTTGAGGTGTAATGTTTAGGCTCCTCGCCTGTCATGCGCAGGACGCGAGTTCGATCCCGAGCGCGGACGATCTTTTTTTTTCTGCTGGGATTTTCCCTCTCAGCCCGCGTTGGCCCTGAAAGGCAGGGTAGAAGTAGCCCGTCTCTTAAATGACAATATAGTATTGCTGGGGACGTAAAACTGGTAACCAAAGCAATAGAACTATTATGGCGTTATACAACCGGAAAGTTGTGGCTTCCTTGCTTCCTTGTTCTGTTCTTTCTTCCCCCGTGCCAATTTTCTACCCTAAAGACCCCGGTTGATTAGTAAGAATTCCTGAGTTAGCGGGTATGATACCAAACACGTGAAGACGTTATGTGGTTGGTAGTGTTATTTGTTCTTCGGGCGGACAGAGTAATTATCCTTGTTCTTTTCTTACGTGTCTGTTTTTCCTTCTTTCTCCTTCTTGCTTTTAAAAGGTATACCAGGATGGATGACGGGCGAATACATGAATGTTCGAGGTTGAAAGGCGCCGCGTATGTTTGGTTTTGGTTTAACGCTCCATGTAACTTTGTAAGGTCATTTACGAGGCAGGACCTCCAAACTGTACGTCCATATCCGATAGGACGGGGGTCAGAGCCATGAAAACTTCGAAAAAATCAAAGGGAACCTTCCCAGTTTTGAACCCGGGACCTTCTCATCTGTAGGCAAGCGCACTATCGCTCGGCCACCGATGCCGCCGTGTATGTTTGGGGTTTACTGAAAATTATGAAGGAAGAATTACATACGGAAGAGTGATCAACATTGGCAAAATGAAAACAAAAATAATATGGTGGGATAAGTCCTAACTGCAAAAGCTATCTAAAATATTCAAAAAGAGTGAAATGCTTACTGTAGCAACGAAGTCTGTACGTACTGTCTCTGTTAGAGTTTCAGTTTAGGCTATTGGCCAAAAACCTTTACATGGTGTTTCAGAACAATTGGTGTGAATAATTTAAAGCTCCAAAAATTAAAAGTAAAACATAAAGCATAAGCGTGCGAGTTAATATGTTTCTGTTTGCTTGCGAGCACGTGTGTGTGCACGTGAACGTGTTTGTATGTGTGTGTGCGCGCGTGCGTGTGTGTGTATGAATGTGTGCGTGTGCTTATTTGTATGCATGAGGGTGCGTATTTTCAAAAGGCTGGCAGCATTTTTTCAGGTGAGTTCCACCTGTCCCCCATGCTGCTCGATCAGGGACTGTACTGCCATAAAGCATTGCTGGTTTGCTTTGGTTTGGTTTTGGCTCAGTGTCCCCTGCAACACTGAAAGGTCATTTAAGTGACGGGCTCCTTCGACCCTGTTTGTTTGGTTTGGTTTTGGCTTAACGTCCTCTGAAACACTGTAAGGTCATTTAGAGGACGGGCTACTTCGATCCTGCCTCTTAGGACCAACCCGGGCTGAGAGGGACATGTCCCAACAGAAAAACGTAGACACTCAATCAAACAAACTGCCCCACGCGGGCCTCGAACTCACGTCCTCTGCGTGATAGGCGAAGTGCCTAACCATTACATCACAGACGCCGGTATAAAGTATTGCAATATCTAACATATATTCATCGTTAACACAGATCCGAATCCTTTGAACGAGGACAGTACTTTGAGAATATATATGTTTTTTGTTTCGTTACAGTTTTACGTCCCCTGCAATACTGTGAAGTCATTTAAAAGACGGGCTACTTCGACCCCTGCCTGTCAGGGGCAACCCGGGCTGAGAGGGAAAAAATCCCAGAAAAATACCCCCCCCCCTCCCAGATCGTCCGCGACCGGGATCGAACTCGGGTCTTCCGCATAACAAGCGAAGAGCCGCCTAACCAATCTACCACAGCGTCAGTAATTTTACTTGGCTTTGTAATGGGTTGACGTTTCAGTATCGACACAATAATTTAGTATATATGACAATAGTAACTGTAACAATAAAAAAAAAGAGTTATAAAAACTTGAATGTATGTACAGTTATAATTTACATGTATTTGCATTAATATCGATTACATCTTTCCGGCTAGAGTCTCAGTGTACTTGTGCGTAGCAAAGGGTACCATCGCCATGTCACCAATGGCTTCCTCATGTCATAAACAAAAGCTTTCCGATTTGACCTATCTTGGGCTAGCTTGTTGGTTTGGTTATGTTTGGTTTGGCTTAAATCCGGATGCAACACTATAAAGGTCATTTACGAGGTGGGACCTCCAATTTTTCACTTCCATCTCCGACAAGACGGAGGTTGGACCCATGAAAACTCCGAAAAAATTCAGGTGAACCTCCCAGATTCGAACCTTGGATCTCCTCATCTGTAGGCGGCAGCACTACCGCTCGGCCACCGATGACCCCTAGCTTGTTGACATTATTATGATTAATCCGCGACTTTCTACTTTTTCGCACACTGTTTGCCGTGCAAGCATCTAATTATGAGTAAATGATATTAAATGAAAGTACGCCCGTTTTCAATCTGTGCTACACAATATCTGTAAGTTTTCACACACAGGCACACACAAATACACACTCAATACAAAGCATGTAATTGGCAGCTGCTCTGGTGTGCTCTGCTATTCTTAATTCTTCTATCATGTTGACGCCAAAATGACCATTCAGTATCCATGATAGTGCCATAAAGCCTCAACCAAACGCACATATAACTCACAAACACATACGCTCAAGAAAACACACATTCATACGCATACACCCCCCCCCCGCCTTCCACACACACGCTGCACCTACTCTCTCACACACAAAGCATAAGAACATACACATACGAAAAGATATAAGCACGCGCACACAGTTAAAAAATGCTTAACAAAGAAGGCGGTTGGTACAACAGCAGTGTCAACACATCGCCAGCTGCAAACACAATCAGCAGTAGAATTGTCTCGTCAAAAACAAGAATAACTCTATCGATAGAATATACCGGAAAAAACAACAACCAAGACATCTGCCACCACAAACAAGATAAAACTGCTGTATCAACAATATGAGACCAACAGACGCGAGATAATACTACATGAGTAGATTTTGATTATTCATGAATGGGCCCAAATTTGTTTATTTATTCATTTGTTTATTTATTTATTTATTTATTTATTTATTTATATTAAAAAATATTTTTATTCCTTTGTTTGTTTGTTTATTCATTAATTATTAACAGTTATTTATTTTCTAACATTTGCTTTTTTAATATTTTGGTTAGGATTTTAGGCAGCTGGAGGCACTGCAAGGTAATTTTAAAGGCAGGCTTCCTAGACCCTGCCTTTCAGGACCAACCCGGGCTGAGAAGGATACAACATCCTGTGAAGAGATGGAGATGTTCGTCCAACGTGAAGATTGAACTCCTATTGTCTGCTTGAGAAATGAAGAGACTAATCATTACACCACCGACACCGGTGCTGTAGTTAAATGGTTAGGCTCTTCGCCTATCATGCGGGCAACCCGAGTTTGATCCCAGTCGCGGACGATCTTTTCTTTTTCTGCTAAGACTTTTCCCCTCTCAACCGGGTTGGTCCCGGCAGGCAGGGTTTAAGTAGCCCTTCTTTTTAATGACCTTACAGTGTTGCAGGGGGTGTAAAACTGGTAACTAAAGTAAATCAAACACTACCGACGCCAGTGGTCTATTTGTGTTTGCATTCAGAGTAATTCTGAGAAAATTTTAATACTTTTTTTTTTATCCTTACGGGAAAATACTATTCCATAAATGTCGCAGTCTGATCTCTTTTTCAAGCGCTAGAAATAAAAGAGAATCACGAAGACCTACGTTTACTCCAAGAGTTTGCCTTGGCATTTGCTCTAACATAAACTTTGAGAACTAAAGCCATTTCCGGAAAGGTAGAGCCTACCTTGCGGCGGTAATTCCATTTTCAAAGAAATCTCTGTAAATACCGAGGTCTGGAAAACCTTTCTTCAATTGTTTTCTTTGAAGACATCATGACAGATCGTTTTGCCTTGAGGAGTGCTCGACCTTGTTGTTCGATGTACTTCATTACCCTTCAAACCCCGCCCCACCCCTCCAAGCCCCAACACCCCCACTTTCCACTCGCCTACACCCTTAGACATTTTGGATCTTGCCCTTGCACAATCCGCATGCAAGTATCTATTTACACACACACACACACACACACACACACACACACACACACACACACAC
>JAUKPP010132639.1:2367-15147 GCA_032273245.1 Phyllaplysia taylori
GAGGAGATAGAGAGAGAGAGAGAGAGTTGGAGAGGAGAAAGTAATATAGAATGTCCCGTTCAAAGTACGGTGATCTGCACTATTCTGTTTAAGCAATAAATAAATGCTGGTAATGGTGACACTGATAACAATAGCCTAGAATTGTTAGATATTGGTATACATGCCATTATAAAAACATTACCAATCTATCTACCCATCTACCTACCTACCTACCTATCCATCTATCTATCTATCTATCTACATGTATCTATCTATCTATCTATCTATTTATCTATCTATCTATCTATCTATCTATCTCTCTATCTATCCCCATTTATCTGCCTACCTACATTATCTCTTAACCAATCCATCTATCTACATAATTTCTCTCTACAGCAATACAGACAGAGAAAACCCTCATGTCTTTCGAGGAGCTCAGGCGCAAAAGCCCGGACGCCGTGGACTACAGCACGTTCTATCGCAGCCTCTCAGCCTCAGTCTCCGCCCCAGTCTCAGCTAACACCGCCCAACGACCTCCTCCAGGGCTCACAGTCGAAGCCCCGCCCCTTGACCCAGCAAACCACGCCCTTCTTCCTCCGGAGCACACAGCTCTACCCCTGCGATCCATCCACCACGATGGGAATATGGTCGCCTCTGATTGTAGTCACGGACGCCCTTACACACAAAATCTTGACTAGTGTATGAAAAATCTCCGAGAACATTTATTATTATTGTCTGTGGTCTATTGTAGGCCTATATAGGTCACAACGATGCAGTTACCTGTTCTTGACTCCATCAAACTATCAAAGTCGCTAAAGCGATTGTAAAAAAAAAATAATTAAGGGGTTGTTGTGCTATTTAGAGGTGCCAGCTAAGCCGTTGGTTCTGCGTTTCTAATATTTGTGTTTTCCTCTTCCTACTCTGAACCTGGGCCATGCATTAACTAAGGAATATATTATCACCAGCAGGTTTTCATCTCACACAATTATATGAGTACTACATGTATTACTATGATTGATCTAGAGTTGGATGCATGAAGCAAGTCACCAGTGAGAATCATCTAAATGCTCTCACTCCATAATCGGTTGTACTGGCAGTGGCTTACAAAATTGCGTGCTGGCTGGGTGATTTAAGCTGTAAATTACTCACGTATTGAATTTACGCTTTTGTGGAATGGAACATTTAGTTGAAACAACTGGCGACTAGCTTCGTGCATCCCACTACATGATGAAATACGCGTGTACAAAAGAAGTCAGTAGATGGGAAAGAAAGCGAATGCTTTTCTTTTGTTGGATATTTTGACATGCACATGTACCTGTTGTCTGCTTGTAAAAAAAGATCACCTAAAAGTAATGATTATAAAGTAACTTTCACCAGAGTCACTAAATATTACTATGTATTATCATCGAATATTAATTACCGTAATACATGGAAATCACTTGATATAGTGTCAAATTGTACAGCTGAGAGAGAGAGAGAGAAGGAGAGAGAGAGAGAAGGGAGACAGGGATGATAAAGGAGGGATAGAGAGTCAGACTGCGGATGAGATGAAAGGGAAAGAGAGAGAGAGAGAGAGAGAGATAGAGAGAAAGAGAAAGATGAAATACACCAAAAAGGTTCACTTGTCCGAAAGTTCACTAGTCATGAATACAAATTTAAACAAAAAGTCCATTGATCGAAAAATATTAGTCTCATAAAAACACTGAGTTGTTTCATTCAAAAAGATAATGTGGTGCCTCATATTATGTTCCAAATCTTCGGACTAATTCAGACAAGTGAACCTTCGGACTAGTGGGTAGTGTCCGAAAGACACACCGACCAGACATTAGAGAGAGTGAGAATCAGAGCCAATGTTACAATGTAATGTCTCATCTCTTTGCAGACAATGATTCATGTATTGTAATTAAAACAGTCTTTTGGTAAGTTTTTTTTACTTCTCGTCTCTTTCAACATTTTAACGTCATGGTGCTTCATTACCAGTTTTACGTCCCCTGCAACACTGTAAAGTCATTTGAAGAGAAGGGCTACTTCGACCCTACTAAAAAAGTACTCGCGCATTTTTCATGCATTACATACTGTGAGTGAATGCAGCATTTCTAGACTACATGTATTTATGGAGAGCTTACACCCAGTGTCTAGTTTCATACATCTGCTTTGGTTTGGTTTTGGCTTTAAGTCCTTCGCAACACTGTAAGGTCATGTAAAGGGCGGGCTACTTCCACCCTGCCTGTCATTGTCAGGGCCAAACCAGGCCTAGAAGGACATTGTCCCAGCAGAAAAACGGAAATATACTCGATTAAACAAACTGCCCATGCAGGCCTCGAACTCACGTCCTCTGCGTGAGAGGCAAAACGCCTAACCATTACACCACAGACGCTAGTGGAGTTTAAACATGGCCAATGGCGTGTAACCAATTACTGAATAGATTGGTTTGGTTTGGTTACCAGTTTTACGTCCCCTGCAACACTAAGGTCATTTAAGTGACGGGCTACTTCGACCCTGCCTGTCAGGGCCAACCCGGACTGAGAGGGAAAAATCCCAGCAGAAAAAAGCCCAGATCGTCCGCGACCAGGGATCGATTTAGGGTCTTCCCACATGCAAGGCGAAGAGCATCTGTCTTTTTGTTGTGATTCCTCCATCTCAGCCAGGGGTTTGACAAGCAGCAGTCTATCACTTTCCAGACTGACAAATTATAACTTTACAGTGTTGCAAGGGATGTAAATTGGTAACAATAGCAAACCAAACTAAATAAACCATTTCTTCATTGTGGGAGGCTTTTACCAAGTGCATGTCATGTCATATTTACATGTTTTTGCATACGGTCACTAATGACCAATGTCTTGTTACCAGTACAGTGCTCACTTTCATTTAAGTTCCACAGAAAAAAGCATTGCCAAATCAACCCCAGAAACATGTAGAGAAAATAATCACACATTATTTTCTCTACGTATTTCTTTACCCCGATCACCATCCTGTTTTAATCCGATTGGATCCCTCATAATAAAATCTCCGTTGGAGAGCCACTCATCTCCTTATCCAACTCCAGACACAAGATGGTTCGAACAATAAAACAAGCAAACAACTTTTCTCCAAAATAAAAACTGGTTTAATAGTACAATGTGGAATGGCATACAAAACATGATCAAAAAGAGGAGAAAACATCAATCTTGCATTGTCAATGTTAGGTTGTTTTCTGACATAAAAAAGCGGTGAGATGTAAACCCATGTGACTACAAAATACTGAAATACTGAACAACCACACACGGACATTAGTGTACTCATGACTATTTGCCATATAAACAGATGGATATTTTCTCTCAAATCCTTTTCTTATCACAATGAGAACTATGTGTTTATATCTATCTGCCTATAAACTCCGTTCACCTAAACTATCCACTATAATTTTTCTGGCTATATTGTCCAAATTCCCCAAGTTTTCTAGTGAATTCTGAATGTTCAATACATTCATGACCCAGCTAGGGGATAAAAAAAAAAATGAAGGCACCGATCACTTCACTGACATCAATTGTACTGTCAAGATATTTATGAGGCGGAAGTTAGTTGTATATAGAGGCACCAGCTTCTTAGGCTATTTTAGCCTAGTTATACGAGGCGGGATCTACTCATTCTATGTCCATCCCTTTTCATTCACATAGGGGTGACGTCAAACCCGTAAAACTATAAATCTCAGCAGATCCCGTGTGTTTCTAACCTTCACACTCCACAGCAGACGCTCCATCACTCTGCTACAGACGTCCACTACGAAACAAGTTAAATAAGAAATCATGAAGGAATGAGAGTGACTTCATCTTTCTACATCCGAACTTACTACAGACGCCCACTACGAAACAAGTTAAATAAGAAATCATGAAGGAATGAGAGTGGCTTCATCTTTCTACGTCCGAACTTACTTTTTCCTATCTCTGTAAAAAAACAGTACATGGTTTGGAGAGGCCTTGAAACAGCATTGCACTTCCGCAGTATTAAGGAGACATTTAAAGGCTCTCCAACCCCAGGGCCTAGAGCAAAACTGCCACGGCTCTGAAGGTCTTAAGAACTTAAATGACAAAAGCGACAGCTCAAAAGTCCCTGTTTGATGATAACAACAATATCAAAAAGTACAAACACATTCCCCTACACTCATGTTAGAACATCCATCCATCCCTTCTAATGCTCAACTACAAAATTCCCTACTATCAGGAGAGGAATGTTTAAAAAACACACAAGAGGAAAACACCGAATACAAGACGGAAATCACAAGTGCAAGTAGTTATGTCATAAAACCATCGGAAACGTCAAGTCTCGAATCAAGTACATATTGCCATTACTCTATAATCATCTAACTTATCCTGTCGCACGCCACATCCATTCTCATTGCAAATACCATCAGAAATCAAAATAATCGCGAGACTCAAAGTAAATTGTGAAGGAACCGACATATACATGCACCATCAATCTGTGGCAATAGTACAATCCATTACTCGGTTTTTATTTTTACGCTAGAAAAACCCAGGGCTATTATTATTGCAGCGTATTTAGGTGAGGATCTGCCACCTCCTCTCTGGGAAATCCTGCTGTTGTTACTATTTTCATTGAGTACGGGAAAGCCTTATTAGAGCACTCCATATCAAAACACACTGAACACATAATGAGGTCCTTTGAAACATTTGCCTTTGAATCTAAGCTGATGTTCAGGATTGATGTGTAAATGATCTTACAAGAAATCTGTAAGATCTCTCTGTAGAATTATCTAAAATCAAATCTTGATACCCGTAAATATTTCAGAGAAAGATTTTCAAATGCTACTTTCTCAATTCAAGTGATTGGAGTTAGTATGTTTTGGCACAGAGTCCCTTCACTCAGAGACAAATAACTTGCCAGTGGTGTGGATATGTTGATGTGAAATGATATATGTACAATGTCCTGTCTCACATCAACAAGATACCATAAGCAAAACTTAGTCCGTTGAACTGTGGCCATAGCATACACATTGTGATCACTAACACAAAAAGCAAACATCATCAAACTCGTTTTACAAAGTCTGTAGATGTAATCACCACCAGAACACAAGCCCACAGGACTGATCCCAGGCGGCGAAACGTCTGAGCATGTAGCGTGTAGCATAGTAGGCCAATGCAAGTAACCAATGATAAGTAAGGCTATGTGCAAAGCAAAGTAACAAAAATCATAAACATGCATGCTTAAAAGTCATTCTTTTAAAGGCAGCTCACAGCTACACTGTATCTGGGGTATTGATTTTGAACCAAGCAAGTCATCAGTATGCTTTATTTACAATTTTAACAAATTACCTCCCTTAAAATTCAATATTTCATTAAATTGCTGGTCGTTTCACAAAGGGGCAAATACTCCACTATAATCTTTGTATTGTTTGCTCTTTCGCAAAACAGTCAACAAAATGTCCATTCCATACCAGTCCCATATAAAGTATGCGACAACCTGTCGCATACAAAATTCAAAGTGCAGCTCATACAAAGAATAAAATTACAAGAGTCAGATACTAAAAACTGTCCCTTGCAATGTCAAGATGTACTCCCAATTTATCAAATTCTCCTGTCTATATCTTCAGAATCAAACTCCAACAGCCAGAAAACGGAAAAATATGTTTTGTCAATTGCCAAGACGTGCTATCATCAACGCTTCACTGCAAATCCCTGCAAGAGAAAAGTTGAAGAGCTTCAAAACTGATGTGAATTTTCCAATTGCCACAATAAGGTCTTTCTATGTCAATCTTCTTATACTGGGCCAAAGTCAAACAAACAAATATGATAATCCTAATTCCCATAGGATAAGACAGAACTTCTACATTATCAACCACAGACAGGTTAAAAATGGCACCCATCTGTGGCAACTTGACAGTTTCTGTGTGGAACTTTTTCATCGTCAATGAAGAATTGCCAGACGGACATATAACACAATTATCTCAACTATCTTTTCCTATTCCACAGCTTCAGACACTTTTTTAGTAATGCTTGATATCAATATCACTAGCGGTCACAGACTAGAGAGTGTGCTGGCCAAAAAGATCACTTTAGAGAGAGTTGGTTCAAGATTTCAGGCCCCTTCCAAAAATATTAGATGATTCAAGGGGGCTGGTACTTTCATACACGGAGGTCAGCACTTTCCCTCTTGCCCCGACGCCCACATAAGGAGTTCGTCACAGTATGCAAACATTGCTCAGTGAGCACACATGTATGGCACATACACTGACACTTTGTGGAGTTCAGGTATCAAGTTAAAAACCAGTACCAATGGAAACAAAAATAATTACAATAGTGCAAATCAACAATTTACAAACACAATATGTTTGGGATTGCAGAGACGGAAAGCAACATTGGCACGGTGGTTGTCATAGAGAGTTTAGAATGGAAAGAGGACAGACTGGAAAATAATCGAGACAGAAGAAAGCAAGGGAGTCATGAATAATTCATCATGTATTGTCTTTCTAAAAAACCAGCTTGTGAACACAAAGTGGATAAGCAAAGCGAACATTTCAGCCTACTAACACACGCCTCTCTCTCAAATGGTTCTCATGCGATCCTTCCTCACGTAAAATACAATCCATCTCACACACACAAGTGTTGGTGAAAGACAAGAATTACTGTCCCTTCAGGGATGCCAACACATACGCTATAAATATCTTTTTTTTAAAAACCTAGGCCGTCAAAAAGTATGTGAACTATGACAGCCCATGTCTATCAGTACAACCCTTTCATGAGACTGTTATTATGCCTTGAAATGACTTAACAAAGACATGTAAACAGGAAAGATTAGCGCTAAAAAAATTACACATACAAAACAGCAAACTACCGTTTGAAGCAGATGCTTAGGAAAAAAAAATCAAACACATGAAGCAAAGCATTGACAAACAGAGGCAAGAGTTTGATCTGAAGCAATTCACTCGAACAAAGGTCAGCTAATTGATAGGTCCAGCATTTCACCAGCACTGTCGCCCTAACATCATCACTTTGCAAGATCAATCACGAGACAAAAATCTCCTCAGCTCGCTCAAAACCTCAGGTACCAAAGAAATATCATATTTTGAGTCAATGAAAACTTTTCCATTGCAAACTAAGCACTTCCACACAAAACAATTAGCCGAGAAGGCGTGCTTCAGTTTTTAAAAAAAAGGGGTATTAACCATCAAAGTAGGTAAATGTCATGCATTTGTGAATCATATTGCTGACTGGATATCATCCCATCCCGACTTTTAAATCCTACAAATGTAAGTTTCTTTATACAAAAAAGTATTTGATTGAGAGAAAACCTATGGAGAAGCTTAACAAAAATGAGATTCTTTGCCATATGTTAAAAATCCTTTTCAACTATGTATTACCATGAGGGCCTTTTACAATCATTTAAGTCATGTTAGTTTTTCATGCCTAGGCGGAAAAGGAGAAAGCTAATCTTTTCTTAATTAATGGAAAGAAAAACCTACTGGACAATTTATAGAAAACGAAATCAAGTAAAGCCTGATGAAAAACTTTTGCCAGCCAGACGTTTTCACTATAAGCATTAAATACAAAGAAAAGCATTCTGTTTTTTTAAACCTCTAAAACTTAAAGAATTGAAACCATCAGTTCTCACATGACAAAATCAAAACTGAATGTCATCAAAATATGGCCACATTCTATCAATTGTGTCATCATAATGGTACCCTTGAAGGCAGTAAGAAGCAGATGTCAAAATCTACAAATTTTGATTATATTCATGTTGTGCGATATCAGTATCTCCAAGCAGAGATCAGGAATCAATAGAGCTATGCCTGGATGGCCAAGGAAAATTGGCTTATCTAAGTGAGACATTGTGACAATATTAGGACTAAGGTTTGCTAAAAACTGGGAAAATACTGTGTGTCTCTTCTTGCCGTACCAATCTAGTGATGGACACAACTTATCTCACTCACACACCCATCATTTATCTTTTGCATAACTTGATCCGAAAAAAAACAAGGAAATATTAATTCTACCCAAAAAAAAATTCTTTTCATTAAAAAATAAACCATCATATTATTCTCCATTGTCCAGTCCATCTAGATTCGACATTTGAGATGACATAATAATAAAAAATGAAAATAAAAAACTGACCCGATTTCATTTCATCTACAGCTTTGAGCTTATCACAGTTTCCATGACAGATAAAAACAAATATGCAAAATCTCCCCAGTCACAGCCTCAGACCTGCCTCGCTCACATGAAAATCCCTTTCTATCCAGCCTGTTGCAAAAGAAAGACTTGCCTGCCCAACTCACAAAGCATACACGAAAAAAAAAAGAGATAAGATATAGGGTAAAGTCATGGAAGACGATATATATTACGCCTATGTCTTCGGGTTTTTTTTTTCTTTAACTCATCCCGTCAATCATAACATAGGACATGAATTCAGCCTACAGAAGTTCTGCTTTTGCAAAAGAAGAACAATCACCAAAAATTTTAAGCTTGTGCTAATAGCAATGACGGTATTAAAATCATGTCCTTCATAAGGACATATTATGAAGAGGTAAAGAAAGAGCAACTACTTCACCCTACATTGTGAAATGCATCCTGGCACATCGATAGCAAGCAGTTTTCTTCAAGAAGTATCTACCTCTTCATTCATACCAGCAGCACGATTACAGCCTTTCCTTGTACTACAAGATATGAGAGATAAAATAATTATCTTAAAAATGCACTATATGGTGATCTCAAATTTCCAAATCTTGTGGTTTAACTACTGAGAAAAACAGAACATGACCATTCATCTAGACAGTATTAGTTCTCCTACACATGACTGGACACAAGGAGGGTGTGTGTCCCATGACTTTCTCTACACATAAATAATCTCTTGTCGTCAATCCGAGTGGAGGGACGGAACTCTCCAGACACTCAGCCGATGACCAGCCAAGAGTTCATCTCCAGCTTGGAGTGGGCAGGGTCGGTAGCGTGTCCACCTAGCAGGCCAAAGGCGTCAGCTTGCTCTCCAGGGAGTTGAGATGATTGAACTCGGCAGCAACGCTGTGCTTTTGGGTAAGCGAGGGGACTGAGAGATACAGAATCAGAGAGAAGGTCATTGTTGGGAGTCATCTCTGGCAAAAATGCACAGTCAATATAAACGCACATTAATGTTTGCCATGAATCAAGAAATTGTTTCCAAGAACAACCATAAAGTCTAGCATTTCTTTTTCACACACAAATTAACTGATTCATCATTATAGGAGAAAAAAAACAACCCCACCAATACCCGAAGATTGACCATATAAAAACTTGAAATTTAATCACAACCCAAGAGTTTTGCAAAACTACTTTAAGAGCAAATGTGCTAACAAGATACACTACCCCAATAACAAAAAAAGTTTATCAGTGTAGCTTGTTACAAGTTACATGTCAGTAGCTTAATTATGATAGATTAATCCCACAATGTGGGAAAAACTTTGCAACTCTTAGAGTATCTATGATGAGAGCCAGAGCACAGCAAAACTCTACTTTCTTTACAATAAACTATTAGAAAAAAACTTTGCTGCCAATCATGGTTTATGACATGCAAACAAAAAGTCGATATATTTACATTGTACTAGTAACACATGTGAACACAATCTAAACATGGATTGTGTTGGACGTGGAACTGATACTAGAACCTTCCATGATATGAATACATAAAAAAACATCCAGCATGAAAGCAGCACCTTCAAACATTCACAAGTTTCATCACGATATGAAACAGCAATATTTGAGCCAGACATCAACACAGCAATGCAGGTCTAGTGGGCGGGTCAAAAGGCAAACTTTGATGCTGAACACGGACAGGGTATTATATTATATCTCTAACTAATAGCATCTAAACTTTTCTATTCTTTTTAAATCGAGACTTGTGGCCCTGTGGCACTGTCAAGTCCCTTCAATGCAAATAAGGATTTTGGGAACACAAACCTTTGGAAAAAAGTAGAAAGAGCAGACCACATAATTTAAACTATAGTGTAACACAAAAAGACAAACTCAAACGATGCAAATTTCACTGGGAAAAAAAAATCCCCCGCTGCCTAACAATGGTGAAAAGTTTTGAGAATAAACATCAATATAGACACAGTTCTAGGCCAGAGCACATAATTACACCACAGATGCGGGTATCAACAACTGAGCACTGGTAGGCCTACCTAAAAAACATGCTGTGTGTGAAAAACGACAAACCCAATAGAAGGCTCAGAGGGGTAGGTCTTGACATGAATTTGAACAAAGCAGAAACGTCTAATATTTGATCATCCTACTTGATCTTCATACTTTAAGCAAATGAGCCCTCTCCTCCTTTTCTCATAAGTGACTTGAGCAAAGCATTCGCAACATTTTCAAAAGGTGAGACAAGGTAAAGGCCACAATGCAAATCCAGCAAATTATTAAGTCGTTACGACAAACCATTGAGCTAAGGGAAGCACACACTAGGCAATGACTTGCTGCAGCTTTTATATATATATATTATTGAAGCTACAATAAATCTCTAAAACAATATCTTCTTCAAAACGTTGCCAGCCCTACAGTAAAACGGATATTAACATCTCTTGCTTACAAAACAATAACTCCCTCAAATCTGCTCCTATCACTACAAAGCTATGGACCACTAGCCAAGAGATCATCCTATGTTGGATGCAAGCACAAACAACTTTGAAACGCCAACATTTAAATGAGCAAATCTTTTGCCATGCATTTCGTTCTATTTGAACATATAGACATTTCTGAGTGTATGATTGAACAAAGGTGAAAGAAGGTTAAATGCGACAAATGAGATTGAGAGTAAAAGGGAGGCAAGTAGGGATGGTCTGGGAGCTGTAGGTAAGAGATGTAGAATATTGAAGAACTAAAGAAGAGAGAGAGAAAGAAGGTGCAGAGAGGTTGAGAGAGAGAGAGAGAATGAGAGGAAGTCAGAGAAAAAAAAATAAGGAGAGAATGAAAGAGAGGAAGGGAGAAGAAAAAAGGGCGAGGATAGGATAGAGTGTCAGAGAGGAGAGAGTTCAGGGACTTGAGCACAAATATAAACTAATACAGTGGTCTACGGCTGAGATCCAACTCCTCTACACAAGACAAAATGTGGGACCCTGCGCATAGGGAAATCTCGGCAAATTGACGAGGAAAAACTCAATATAATACCAATAATCTGGTCAAACATTTATCTAATACGATCAACTGAAAGACCTTTCCTCTGAAATCAGATCATAGCGTACCAAAGTAAACAATTGGTTCCTCTAACACATCAGAACAGTCTCAACCAAATTTACATCAATCCCTTACTTCGTTTTATGCAAGAAAAACACAGGATTATTTTTATTGCCTGCATTTAGATGCAGATCTACCCCCACTTCTCTGGGAAATCTCACTGTTGCTCCTAATTTTATCAAGGATGGGACTGGTGAGCCTTGTTGTATGAAAAGTTAAAACCCCTACCCTCATAAATTTCTCGTACATTCTAACAAGAGAGGCATCCTGCATACGTGGCTGGGAAACTTTCAGTGAGAGCAAAGGGTGAGATGCCTTACCAGGAAGCATGCATCACTACACTATCCGCATGACCTGATCACATCAAGATGATGCAATGAAGCACAATTTAAAGGTGGTCCCAAAGAAGCAAGTCCAGCTGAACCACTATCATACCATAGCTGCCAACTTTTGAAGACCCACATTAATAAGGAACACCTAACGCGAAGGGTTGATACCTTTTAAAAGCAAACACTTCAATGCTGCACATGTCACTTTTTAAAATACTGTGCACCAACCGAGAATACGTACAAATGTACACGGACCCGAAAAATAAGGTTTAGTTCCCTTTTTCAAGGAGCCGTTGGCAGCTATGTCACACCCATGAAACTAGTGTACATCTCACTTTAGCAAAACTAATGATCGATAAGCTATGTGAACGAAAGTGCAGCAAAGCTTTGGAGAGGAAACAAAATAGTTGTGTCAAGGTTGGGTATTAACACTCATTAGAAAAACGAGACTAGGGTAATACTTTATACTGGGGGATTGGGAGGGGAAAAAGGTAACTTCATATATAGAAACTTTGTTTTGACATATTAGTAAGGTATTTGATAAACTGGGATTAGGTGGGATCTTAAGAGTAGACCATTGTACCGAGCACAACAACAAGTGAGAATACACCTAGGACACTACTATCTGTGAATATCAGAACAAGGAAAAACTAATTAAACACCTTAATCTGAAGTTACATGAAGCTATTCGTACGTGTATAATATGGGTTGGACTTCTTTTTTAATACATTGCTAACTGTTGTTAACATTATAAAGTAACTGGGAATATGCTCATCTAGAACAAAATTTAAAATAAAATGAAAAAATAGTGTGATCAAACATAAGTAAGCGAGGTGCGGTCAAATTCAAGAAGGGAAAGGAAAGAAACAGCAGCAAAATAACAAGCATATTGGCCAAGCTAATGTAAAGAATGGTGCAATGCTACTTATGTTGATCCTTACACCCTTTGATTTGCATTATGTGATAAAGAAGAGGACAGAAACAAGAGGAGAAAGTTGATGAATTAAAAAAAATCATCATATCACAGACAGCATAACATTGCAAACCTGTTTTAAAAGTTTAAAAACCTTAACTTAAGTGGAAAAAAAAGAGGACTATTTTAATTCCAAATAATCATGTACTGGTGCTAATTTGCATCCCTGAAATTGTCAATTTTTGTAACATTAATTAGGTACTCCAAACCGGCCAAAAAAGTGTGTTCCGTCACAAAATTTCCTGAAAAACGGGCTGTTTCACTGAATGCTAACTCCCTTTGACGTGGGTCAATCACGATG
>JAUKPP010132750.1:625-15141 GCA_032273245.1 Phyllaplysia taylori
TTGGCCGGGGCCCCCCCCCCCCCCCCCCCCCCCCTCCCCAACTCTTTTGCCGTGCAGATAGGAGGCTTGGGGTTATTTTACTTCATTTAAAGAGATGGGGCCAAAGGTGGATCTGAATTCTCTAGAGTCTAGTCTTTTTCTGCTTGCGGCAATAGAGGTTCGTTTGGTGAAAGGCAACCGCATATTATAATATTGTGGATTCAGGAAGTTTAAACTTTATAGGATAGGTAGCCTTCTAGATGTAGATGTCTCTAGCCTATTGTTACACATGTGACAGGAATTAGCAAGCTCTATAGATCTAGATATTTATCTTTACACAGGGAAAGACTCAGGGATAAAAAAAAAAAGGGGGGGGGGGGCTTGGGTGTAAAGCCTGAACATGAATAATGTTCTATGTGAAAAACTACAGACATGCGGTATTTTTATTGAGATTCTCATCAGATGGAATCTATTGAGTGCCGTGATCTGAATGAAAATCTATTTCAGTCTAGATCTAGATCTATATTTATATTTAGGTTGATGACGCGCGGATCTTCTAGATCTATCCTCATTAGAAACGCGCTCGTTTCAAAACCTCGATATTGAAGACGAGCAGAGGTCAACACGGAGGAAAAAATTGGCTGGTCAGCGTACTGCTCATAGTTATTTTTAGAATCTATGTGACTAGAGCAATGTTACTAAGGCCTCTGCGGTTGGCAAAATTTCCACGCCTGTGTTGGCGTGGTGAGTCCAGTTGGCGGGCTTTCTGCGCACGCGCGTGCTCGCTTGGGATTTGGCGGCCATATTGCTGGAAGCTCTCGCTCTCAACTTCGTCTGTTTCCGCCGTTGACTAATCAATAGTCGGGCGTCGATCGATCCGCCGGCGAGGGCCGAGCTGCGTGCGCCGATCTTGGGAATTGTTCGGAGAGGAAAATTTTTCCATCGGGTGAGCGAGGGAAGGTCAGGAGAGAGGATCGCTCACGGAGACAAGAGAAATGCGTCATTGGTGGAATTTTATTCCGTCGGCGTGAGTAACTCGGAATTCGAGAGAAACAAAACGGGCCCTTGTTGAATAGTCAAAAGAGTCTTTGCTGGTCACAAGCTTCCAGTTCCAGATTCTGCGATCAAAAACTTTTGATACTTCTCATCTCTTTGTCGTCTCCGCGATGGATACTGGAATGTTCACCAAGAAGAACAAGGTTTTTCATCTTCTTCAATCTCCTTCGTTCTTTCCGCTCTTCCAAATTTGACTTAGGACCTTTCTCAACAAAAAGCCAGCAAACGCCCGTCTCTCTGAGTTTCTTTGTGAAATCTTTGTTGGTTTTCTGGAGATTGGTAGTCCTGTGGTTGGTCGGTTGGTTTTGGAAGGTTTCTTCCCGCCGTTTTCCTGTAATTCTGATTCTTTAGGAAAGAATTGTAAAAACATAAAAGTACATGGGTTTGTAGAATGTACGCACTCTCTCTCTCTCTCTCTCTCTCGCTCTCTTGTTCGCTCTTTTTCACACACGCTCTCTCCGTCTCTTTCTTGCTCCTTATCTTTATCTATACATTTATCTGCGGTGCTGGCACCTCTTTCTCTGGCTTTCTATATATATCCACACATATCTATTTGCCCCTGGTCTATATTACCCCCCCCCCCCCCCCTCTCTCTCTCTCTCTCTCTCTCTCTCTCCCTCAAAGCCAAATTGCGCTTAATGGAAATATTACGGCCAACGGACCCCGTTTTCTGAAGATATTCGAAGAATTTGTAGTTGAAAATCTCCAATCAGCGTCATCACTTCATGTTCTTCTCGTCCTCCCCAGAAAAAGCCGGAGCAGGAGCCGTCAGAGGCCGGATCCAGCATCACGTCCATCGAATCTGACGACTTGAAAGAGCGCGAAAACTGGAGTGGTCGCCTGGACTTCTTGTTGTCATGTATCGGATTCGCCGTGGGTCTGGGCAATATCTGGAGATTTCCCTATCTCTGCTACAAGAGCGGTGGAGGTAGGTGTATGCTTTTTACCTAACTATTCCTCGCTCCATTGTGTTGCCCGGTCCAGATTGTAGGCTACCCGAAGCGCCCCTTTGGATTTTTTCATTCGGTTTTTAGTTCATGGATTTTTTTCATTCGGTTTTTAGTTCAAGAGATGTAGCCTACGTACCTGTGTGGATTTTTAAATGATATTCTTGAACGCGCATTTTGTGGATTTTCCTAACTTTAAACCAGTTGGACCGTTTGTTTCATGCAGAAAACAATATAATATTGTTTTCTAATTCCTAGTTGTTGTCTCCAGTGGGTTTTCAGTAGTCATTGACTATTCAGCTGTTACCCTGGAGCAGTTGGAGTAGGCAATTCTTTAACTATAATCAAAAGATCAGGACTTTCTGAAATTGAAGAGTTATGGCGTTCTTGTTTAGGACTTCCAAATGAAACTTTTAACATTTTCTGAGGGTGAGGGTAGATACGACATGATGTATTGAGATTGTTCTTCAAGCTCAGAGACTATTTAGTCCCTGTCCTTCCAAATAGATTTAAGTAAAAAAAAAAGGTTTTACTATAACGGTGGCATCCTTGCTTTTCTCTCCCCTAGGTGCCTTTCTCGTGCCTTACGTCATCTTCCTCATCCTGTGTGGTCTGCCCCTGTTCTTCATGGAGATTTCCTACGGCCAATTCGCCAGTCTCAGCCCCATCACTGTGTGGAGGATCAGCCCACTCTTCAAAGGTATTGTAGTTGTTGTTATTGTTGTAGTTGTTGTTGTAGTTGTTATTGTTGTAGTTGTTGTTATTGTTGTAGTTGTTGTTGTTGTTGTTGTAGTTGTTGTCATCTCTATGATGTGTTATATTATAATAATGGATTTTTTTTTTACCTTCAGGATTTCCTACACTGCATATTATCTTCATGTTGTAGACCTATTATAAACTGCATCTTATCTTACCATGAAGATTTTTTTTCATCCTGAATCGTATTATCATGTTGTAGGCCTATTATAGACTGCATCATATCTTGAAGATTTTTCATAGTGCATCTTATTTTCACCCTTATTACTGAACGGCATCTTATCTGATCTGTCGGTTTTTCCCACAGGTATCGGCTACGGCATGGTGATCATCTCGGGCATTGTGTGTGTCTACTACAACATCATCATCACTTGGACCTTCTACTACTTGTTCATGTCCATGAGGAAGGTCCTGCCGTGGAGCGTCTGCGGCCAGAGCTGGAACTCGGATGATTGCGTGGTGGAACGACCCTCGCTCAACGAGACCTCGGCTGTTGAAACTTTGTCTGGGTTGATAGCTCCGTTGGAGAATGCTACCTCATTGTTCAATAGCACGTCTTTTGCCAGCAGTTCCATTCTTGCTGGTGCAAACTCTACACTTATGTTCTCTATTTCCAATGTGACCTCTGCGATCAGCAAAGAGTACAGCCCAGCAAGTCAAGAGTTTTGGGAGTAAGTATTGCAAAGGAGAAAATAACATTTCTGTCTGTAGTGTTAGAGAACTTGATAAGCTAAACAAATTGGATCAAATGGACAAGATGATAACCTTTCAATCGTTCTCTTGTGCCATTTGCAATACTGTTGTGCACATGAAAATTAATAAATACAGCAAAGAAAAAAATTTATTCAAGAGATACATGGTGTCCAATGTCACTGCTTTGAAGCATCTTATAAGTTTGCCTAACCAAGAATGATTTTGTTTCCCCAGAAAAAATGTGCTGGAAAAGACAACTGGTATTGAAGATTTTGGTGGCATCCGTTGGCCTCTGTTTGGCTGTCTTGTCCTGGCTTGGACAATTGTCTTTCTCTGTCTTTGCAAAGGCGTGAAATCTTCTGGAAAGGTGAGCATAGGCCTACCCTCCCGAACTCTGCTAGTTTTATTCATAATTTTCGAGTTAAACATGGGTTCTTTTTATGCCGCAACACAGTAGTCTTTTTAAACTTTTGTCATCCAGTTCCTGCAGTGGTAAAACTTAAAGGGCTTATATTGTTGTTGTTTGTAGAAACTTTAATATATGGAGAGAGATATCCAACTTCTCATTATTTGTCTCTGAGAGGATTAGCTCTTGTTGTGGAAAGAGAAAATTTATATATACATTTAAAGAAGTAATAAGGATTTCTGCGTAAAATTAACTTTATCAAACCATCATATCAATCTCTGCTTCAAACATACTTAGCTTCAAGCTGGTCACATAGAGCATCGTCTAAATTTCTTTAACCTGCAAAATAGGCATGGTCTATCGGTGTATCACATTTATTAAGTCAACAGTTTGGTTACAAAGAAGAGTGTACATGTAGTTTAAATATGCAATCAATCTGAATAACTTCAACATTTTTACTTAAGTGTGAAATTTGTTTTTCCACCCTGCCAGGTTGTCTATGTGACGGCCACCTTCCCCTATCTGGTTTTGATGATCCTGCTGGTCCGCGGCGTGACCTTGCCTGGAGCTGGAGAGGGAATCCGCTTTTATCTGATCCCTCGCTGGGAGAAGCTGGCTTCCTTCAAGGTGTGGGGTGACGCAGCCGTGCAGATCTTCTACTCTGTTGGGATGGCCTGGGGCTCTCTGATCACTATGGCCAGCTACAACAAGTTCAGCAACAACGTCCAGAGGTGAGGCTTCTCTCTCATCCCTTTTCGGGGCTTTTTTATGACCAGTTTTACGTCCCCTGCAACACCGTAAGGTGTTGGTTTGAAAAAGAAAATTTGACGACATAAAAGAGAATTTACTGGACCAATAACAACGTAAAAAAGAATTTATCCAGAAACAAAAGAGTTTATATTCCTTAAATGTTCAATTGCAAGGGCTATCAATACTGATAGATTATTCTGATAATGTTTCCCTGTTCAGAACTTTGTACTTTTCAATCTGTCAACTCTTTTGTAAGAATAAATGACAGTTAATTTTCATATTGCAAATTTCAGATGAGATTGTTATTGTGTGACAAGATGAAGTTCAACCAATTGTTTGCTTAGCTTCCTACTGACTAACCAGCGCATAACCTTTACATTATGCATTTTGTTATTTTTCTTAAAAACAATCAAGATTTACCATTTCAAAATGAAGACACGTAATCTAACCCAGCTTTTGCCTTCTTCGGCTTCCCCAGAGATGCTCTGATCGTGCCCATCCTGAACTGCAGCACCAGTATCTTCGCTGGTCTCGTCATCTTCTCTGTCCTGGGCTTCATGTCCCACACAACTGGTCTGCCCATCGAGAAGGTGGTCACCCAGGGTCCTGGTCTAACCTTTGTGGCCTATCCTGAGGCCGTGGCTAAGATGCCCTTGTCCCAGCTCTGGGCAGTCCTGTTTTTCCTCATGATCTTCACCATTGGCCTTGACAGTCAGGTGTGTACACAGGGTTTTCTTTTGAGTCAAAGCACTCAGTTAACTACAGTAATTCATAGGGGGGATGGGCTCAAACCGAAGTGTTCCAATAACATATATCATCATGTTTATGCCACACTGGCTCAAATCATATTTGATTGTTTTTAGAAAACAAATAAAAACGATTTCATTTTATGAATTCGAAAAGCTTTTCTTTCACATAGCTTGTTGGATATTACGAAACTATCACACGTTAGTTTTTTACCAAAGGATACTGATATAGGGATCTTTACAAGACAATAAGGGGAAATTTCCACAAAAATATTTGATTGTCCCTTGAATGAAATTGTAAGCTTAAAGCTTTGTCTGCGCATTTCTTCCTTGAGATTCGTATCTGGAATAAAAATGCATTTTTCCTTTCTCTTCTACAGTTTGGCATGTTTGAAACCATGACCAGTGCTTTCATTGATGAGTACCCACAGTTCTTGAGGAAGAAGAAGATCCTATTCACTGCCCTTATGTGCTTCATTGAGTTTTCATTGGGAGTCCCGATTGTGTTTCAGGTGAGGAATTAATGCAAGATGTTGTTTGTTGTTGTTGTTTTTTACGCCTTATGTAACACGGTAAGGTCATTTAAGACATGGGTGCTTCAACCCTGCCTGTCTGGGCCAATTTGGACTGAAAGGGGCGCGAGATCCAAGCAGACACATGGAAGTAATAGTAGTAAGGAGTGGGTTATTTATAGAATAGAGGCGCCAGCCTCAGCTGTTCCAGCCTACAGACACATGGAAATGTTTGGCCAATGCAGGGATCAAACCCCTCTGGGTGAAGAGCGAAGAGCCTAATCATTACACCACAGATGCTGGTTTACACAAGATGATGTTATGTTGATAGCACAAAGTGAGCACTGTGAACCTATGGTTCCATCCACAACAGATGCTGAAAAAAGATGTGGCGGAGGTAGAGCGGAGGATGCCTCTCACATCTCATTTTTTGTGGCATAAAGGACTACTTCAATTTTATAACAATATAACGGGTGCTGCCCCATTATTAGGCATCCATCCTCCGGTCCACATGATAATAATGATAATAATATAAAAAAAGATAATTAAATATATAACGATAATAATTATAATGAATAGCATTTCTATTGCACATTTCCATTTTCTAATAAATGCGCCATGCGCCTAGCAGCGTTTTCACATTTTAAACATTTCAAGTTTCCCAATCTGTACAGATTTATTGAATTTGAAAATTTGTTTCTTATGTTTGTTTCTTTTTTATCTCCAGGGTGGAGTTTACCTGCTGCAAATCATGGATTGGTACTGCGCCACTTTCTCCCTTATGCTTCTCTCCTTCACCGAGTGCATGGTCATCTCGTGGATCTACGGAGTTGACCGTTTCCTCAAGGACATTGAGCTGATGATTGGCTACAAGCCTTGCCTGTTCTGGAAGATCATGTGGAAGTTTATCACCCCAACTGTTGTTCTGGTGAGTACAACATGAGATTTACTTATCAACAATGGTCAATTACAATTAGGCTTATACTCCCCATTTTCATCTTAACGAGATCCTCAATGTGCATGGCAAAAAAAAATCCATTGATACAGAGTTATAAAAGCTCAACCAAAAAATGTAAATGATCACATCGACCAACTCACTCATACATCATTGCATTATTTGACTTTCAGAACAAACAATCATATAGATAGAAATACTAACCATCAAACACACACTCGGACATACAGAAGTATGATTCTAGTTAGTTCACAATTTATCGTGTAAAAATTGGATCTTGTGAAGTGGAAGCAATATGCTCTATTGTTGCAAAAGACATAAATCAGCAATGACTCTTTATTTTAGCCGGTAAAATAGTGCATCCCATGCGAATGTTTGCCAGCCCATGCAGCACATTCTTACTTGAAGTCATCTTTTCGTCTCCAGTTTATCTGGTTGTTCAGTGTGAGCCAGTTGGAGCCGGTGACCTATGGAGATTACAAGTATCCTTCCTGGGCCATCACCTTTGGCTGGTTCCTTGGACTGTGCTCTATCCTGCCTGTACCCATTGTGGCCCTTCACGCCATTTACAAGGAAGAGAGCGGCTCATTGCTCGAGGTGAGTAATACCACACTGGTTAAAGCAGACATAAATGCTAGTGCCTTTACGAAATAGACAATCAACTGTGCTTTGTCTCCATGAAATTGGGGGCTTTTCAAAACAAGAGAAACAGTGTTATCCCCATTGTTCTGAGTGTGAGGCAATTTTGACCGTAAATGCTTTTTGTGCTCTAGCACCTGCTTAGAATATACAAGTTCCCATTGTGAAGTTCAACGTATTATTTTTGCGACATTTTTTCCCCTAATTTTCATAAATTGAACATTGGGTTTTTGTTTTTTAATATAGCTTATAAAGTAAGACCTGGGGATCTTAATGAGACACTAAGCATACATCACCAGATGACTTGGTCAAATCTAGAATGGCTGTGATGTTGTACCATTTTTTACATAATCAGTTCTTGTTCTATACACAAAAACCTTCTGTTAGGGACTTAAAACAAGCCTCCCATCGACTGATTCTATTGATGCCTTGAGTTTAACTGAATGATACTTTTTCCTACTACAGAGAATCAGGAAATTGATTCAGCCCGCTGCCAACTGGGGACCGTCTCAAATGGAGGACAAGATGCGATACATTGAGTCCATGACCACTTACGAACGTGAGCGATTTGACGCAGCTCAGCAAGGTGTTGACCGCCATCGTTACCTGATGATGAAAAATATGAATACCAGCGCTATCTACCGTGGGCCTGTGACGACCATCAACCTTGAGGAGGCCGCTGCAAGAGAACAGATGTTGCCAGCCGGTGCGGTCAACTACCCCTTCACCACACCCACTGAGCCTTCACATTTAACGAACCTTCTGAATGGTGAAAAGCCCCCAAACAGCATATGTTGATTCCAGACAGGAGTTTTGTGTCTAGTCAAGACAGAGCCGTCCGGAGCTGATAGATAGCAAGGACATCTGATCATGTTGTTACTTCATATCGAGTTGTGCGCTGATGGCTTTGTTAAGGAGAACAGTGGTGAAAGTGATGTTTACTTAAACACGGGCTTCTAATTATCGGTGAACTGAATCCCAGTGGATTTTTTGTCCTATTTATTATTAACGTTGTTAGTGTCGGACGAGGATGAAACCTATCGGTTATGAGCACCAGTAATTGAAGTTGAATATTGTGGAAATGAAAGTCTCACAAAGTATTGAGGAAACAGAAAGAAAACAATAGAAAGGGATTCTGAAAGAATTGATTTTACAATTTTTGCACCAATTGCGACCATGGAAAGCAAAGGACCAACTTTTTTCTCCAATGTTCGTAGCATCTTTGCCAATGTCCTTTGACCATCAAGTGATGCAAAGCGAGCTTAATTTATTACATGGGTGAGAGACCCATTAATTACATGTAGTCTTCACAGCGATCAATAATGTTGCCTTGTCCAAGCAAACACTTTTACAGAGTTTCATATTGTGGTATTTTGCAATGTTGGTAAATTATCTATCTGAGAGAGAATGTTGTCACTGATCAGGAGTTTTACAGTGGGCGATGCATGGTTCTGTCTTTCATATCATTGTCTGCCCCATAAACTTGAGTATTTATTGCCTTGTTACATTTTTCCACCAGTGTTAACCCATAGACAATCAGTCGCCATTATTCCATGCCTTTTCTTCATCTCCGAACCCCATGAGCATTTTACGATACTGATAACACTTCCAGAGTGGCAGATTGTATTGAATACTGCAGTGTGTGATAGCTTTCACTTAGAGGGACCATAGGATAGAAGTCTCGCAGCAGTTTGACAACACAGAGCTATACGATCTGTTGTTATTATTTATCCTTCTTCTTTGATCTCAGCAATAGCCAAACGCGGAAGTTCAGTGTAGAAAACTAGATCTAAATACCGCTCTAGTTTTTTAGTGCCCTCCATGGGCATATCCAATCTACAAATCTATAGATGCAAGTTTAGATTCGCATGGTCAAAAGATAAATAAGTGGTTGTTAAATCTTAAACACCAAATTGCAGGCTTACAATGTCGCCTACGTTTTTCAGCAAGATTTGTTCCATCTATTTTTTTAATATCTCAGAATTTAACCACCATAAGCCTGTTCTTCTGTGAAACACCACACAAGGTATTGGGACTTTACTGCTACCAAAAAAGACAAATCGGAATCTTTTAATGTTTTTGCTACTTTTTGCTCCAGAATAGCCTACTTGACAATCTTCTCAGAGTTGATATTCTATATTTGTGTATATTATATATACATGTGTGTCAGTGTGCGCAAGTTTGTGTGTGAAGGAGAGAGATAGAGTGAGAGACAGGTAGAAAAGCTGAGAGAGAGAGAGAGAGAGAGAGAGAGAGAGAAAGTGAGGTGACTGTATAAATCCATGTTTTGTACCAGTTGTAGCAGTGGCTGTGAGTGTCCGTGGTAAGACTACCTGTACATATTTCCCTCCGATCAAACTGACGAATGTATATAGAGCCAACTGTAAATATGTACAAAAGTGAGTGATGCCTGACTAGAACGCATGAGTGAGGAAGCGCAGTGTTGCACATGATTCAAGTAAGCCTGGCGCCAAAAACTTCTGAACTTAAAAAAGTTTATTGTTTTTATTCCTGAAAAGGAATGTGATTGGAATATTATTCAACTGAGTATGATTTCACCGATCCAAAATAAGCGGTGGCAAAGAATGAATAATTTGAAAGTGAGAAATGTGCGTGCGTGTAAATAATGGTTGTAAAAATGTTGCTGATAAGCAAGCCTTTAAGCTATGCCATTCTGATATCTGTTGATCTGATAACTTTCATAAATATTTTTTTTGCTTTGACTTGTATATTTTATTCAGTTTTCTTTCAATATGGCAAAAAGAATGCCTTTGTAATCCAGGAAAATAGGCCAAAGAAATAAATGCAGCACTCATTAGTAAATGTTTTTGTGACGACAGTTTTCATGCTTACTACAAAATTGAGAAAAAGTTTGGGAAATTTTTTTTTAAAGCCACAATTAATACTAAAAGCATAAGTGTTTTTTTTTTATAAACATAATAATTGATACATCTATGTCAGCAAGTTTCTCCTTCCAATGGATCAGAAAAATAAGATCTGTGATGTACGCACTTTCAATGTAGGCCTATGTCCTCACCAAATTTGGTCAATTTGAAAAAAAAAACATAGTGAAGGCAGATATCGCAGAGGTCTTTGCTGCAGCCTAGTGTTTCTTGTTGCTAACATTCATTCCAACAATACAGCAATGAATATGTTAATCACTTTGTATGCTGGCAACCTGACAAACATAGTGTTCTATTGTCTCAGTCTTTTTTCATGTGGGTCTATCAATCTATCAAATCCGTTATTCCCTTTATCTTCAATTATGTTTAGATAGGTTTTGTTTTGGTTTTCTTGTACTGTAAAACCAAATTTAACTTGATTATGATTAATCTAGAATGAATAACTTATTCGTATTGCCAAGATCAATAATGATTTCTCCTGCCAATGTGTTCATAGAGGAATGCCCGTGTATGAAGACAACACAATGCTGAACTAGTAAATTATCATTTTAGCCAAAGAATCTCAGTATGTGACCACAACGGTATAAACAAATCTTGTGCTTTTAATAAATTATTGGCTGAGTAGTTTATCGAACTAAACTTATTATTGTTGATTCTAACTGTGATTTATTTCTATGACATCTTTAACAGAATTATCGTTATATAAAGAGCAAGGTCATTGGTTAATGAAAATATTAAACTCCACTCAAGTTGCAGATGCCATAAAATAAGAAACGTTTGCCATTAATAAAGAGACAATCAAAGGCACAGGATTATTATTACATGCTACATAGCTAAGATATCAGCATACTTCTAATAAGCATCTTCCAGATAAGAAATAAATATTTAGAGCATTTTTAATAAACGTCACCAGATTGGTCAAGCTTCCATCAAATCATATCAGTTATAATTAAGACAAATTAACCAGTACCATTCCTTGCCTTGCTCAGGTAAAAACAAATGTCCTGTATTTCACCAAGGAGGTGGTCTTCAGATATATAATAAAGTTAAAATAATAGTATTACATCATAAATGTTTTGTTTTTTACCTTTAGGTTACAATCTGAATCTCATTTTTTATTTTAGTATACAGTACAAGGGTCTCACTGAACTATGTCACAACAAAAGAATAATCAAGACAAGTTTTGATATTTTATTTGTTTGTTTCGTTTTGTATTGCCGGGTGGGGAGGGAATGTTTTATGACATTTTTTACCTTATGTTAAAATGCATTTGTTTATACTTAACAAATGAAACAAAATAAAAAAAAGGTACAGAAATTATATGAAAATTGTTTTTGAGTTCTTAAAATTTTTTGTTACACGTGATTGTTTTTCATACACATTCCTGTCTCTCAAAAATGACCTAACAGTGTTGCAGCGGACGTAAAACTGGTAACCATACTGCTATACTCACACTCATACACATTTCAGCAGCATTATTGTTGTAATATTATGATGGGTTTTGCTGAAAGTTGCAGTCCTGTATAGAGAAAAACCTTGTGACAACCCTTGAGATTCGAATCCTTGAAAGGATGTTTTTATGTGCCAGTAGGCTGGTTTTGGTTTGGTTACCAGTTTTACGAGCCTTGCAACACTGTTAGGTCATTTAAGAGACGGGCTACTTCAACTCTGCGCATCAGTGCCAACCTGAACTGAGAGTGAAAAAATCCCAGCAGAAAAAAAGGCAGATCGTCCGCATGACAGGCAAAGAGCCGAACCATTACACCACAGCCCCGTCAGTCGGCCGGTGTCCGTGATTTATGCAGAATGAGCAGCTCCATGGAAGAGGCATACTGCCCTTGGTTTGGTTGCAAGTTTTACATCTCCTGCAACACTCTAAGATCATTTAAGAGTTGGACTGCTTCGACCCTGTTTATTATGGGCCAACCCGGGCATAGAGGGACCAATCCCAGCAGAAAAACTCAGATTGTCCGCACATGGAAACGGACTCTGGTCTTCCACGTGAAAGACAAAGAGGCAAACCACTACACCATAGACTCAAGCGTACTGCTTTTACTGGTTGCTAGTGGAAAGTTGAATACTACCTTCCAGCAGATAGGAAGAGGAGTTACATTTTCCTCAAGCGAGAACCTTATCGTTCTCATTTGTTTTGTTTTTTGTTTTATGCCTCCTGCAACACTATAAGGTTATTTATAATTCTTATGGCTGATTGACGGGATACTCTGGTGTGTTTTGCTCCTTTTCCTTCTTGCTAAAGGCTACTATTGTCGTTATCTAATTCCTGGCACTGAAATCACCTTATGGTGTCGATAGTGCCTTAAAAATTCATCAAAAACAAACAATAAATAAACATTTACATGCAACCCCTATTTTTTCTTTTCAAGTAATTTCAGTGTTGGGATTTCACAACTTGGGTTTGTTTTACGCCCTATGTCCAACTGCAAAGTCAACTGCAAGAAGTGGGCTTCAAGGTACATGTACTTTGACCTTGCCTGTTACATGTACAACACAAGCTGAAATGACCTTATGGAGTTGAAGGAGCCATAAAACCACTAACAAGCAAACACACACACACAAATAAAAAAATCAGAGGCGTGATATTTGTCAATTTCACAATCTTGGTATTTTAATAAGATGACAAGGCAAACCAGAAATCACAAAGTACACAACAGACCTGGGATATCATCAACAAGCTCGATGTCAGTCTCAGTATGCACAAGGCAAGTGTACGTTACACACGCCTAAACCCCTCACTCCATGGCTTTTCTTGCTACATTGTCTTCTTGTAAGAGCAGTCTAGGCCTCACTTCATTGCTCCTCTTATTTATTATACCATGCAGTAATTCACACAATTAATTGTGTGTGGGCAGGGAGGATTCAGAACTGAAAAATGTTCACTTACTTTGGTTCTGTTTGGATTTTAATGTCCCTTGCAACACCGTAAGGTTATTTAATGAGGGGGCTATTTCTATCCTGCCTGCTCGTAGTGTTCGGACCAACCTGGGCTATTAGGAACAAATCCCAGCAGAACGATGCAGAGATGCACATACCCTCTTGGGAATCAAACTCAGACCTTCTGCATGATAGGCCAAGAGCCTAACCACTACACCACAGAGGTCAGTATACTTATTTATCATGTCCACACTGTTATGGAGTGGGGCATTCAGGCATGCACATTGCACAAATAGATGCTGTATTTGAGGGCAGCTCATGCCTCACATGAACACAAGCTAAAACAACCATCTCTAATTGCTTTCATTTCTTCATCTCAGAAACAACAGAGACATAAGAGGATGAAACAATGTACATGATCAGAAAATCAACTTTTTAGAGCCAATTTCCACAGCAACGTATTTCACAAGCAATGCTCTCAAGCAGAAAAAAAGAAGAAAAGTAAAGAGAAAAGAAAGAAAACAAATGAAAAAAAATTGCTCTCCCTTTAACTTACTTTAAGCTTTCTACTCAGGCCTTTTGAGACTATCAAAACCAGCCAAAAATAGGCAACATTGTTCTAAAAACCAGCCAAACATAGGCAACATTGTTCTAAAACCAGCCAAACATAGGCATCATTGTTCTAAAACCAGCCAAACATGGGCAACATTGTTCTAAAACCTGAAAGCATGTGACATTTCAGGTTTTTTCTTTGTGTGGCCCTTTGCTTGAGAAAGAATATTATTATTTAAATAGACAGACTATGTTGAGCATTCAAGGGGCATCCCTTTCTTTCCTTGAGAAATACGCCGTATGGAATTAGGCATTTACATACCTCCCGATGTTTCAACATTTGATTTTCACACATTCTTCCACTACACAAAAAACTGTAAGGCAATCATTTGTGTAGTGATGCCATGTCAATGTAATTTGTCGCACAACATGCCATAGGTTTATTGAGAGAAACAGGCTCCAGGCTATACACAATTGGGATGTGTGGAAGTGATGAGGAGTAAGCAAACACACACACACACAGACACACACACACATATCACATAGCCTCACATAACATATGCATTATAAACACATCCGTACACATATAATACGCACTCATAATATGTACATAACATACATACTCACACCCATATTTTACACACACACACACACACACACACACCACACACACAAACACAGACACACACACACACACACACACACAGACACACACACACACACACACACA
>JAUKPP010132861.1:0-15139 GCA_032273245.1 Phyllaplysia taylori
TGGCCTGCCAGGTTGCACATTCCATGCTCTTGCCCATTGTTTCTCTTTACCTCTAATTTATGGTGATTTGGCAGTACAAACCGCAGACAATCTGGGTTAATATTTTCTGCTGGGATTTTTTCTCTCTCAGCTTGGGTTGGCCCTGACAGGCAGTGTAGATGTAGCCCATCTCTTGAATGACCTTACAGTGTTGCAGGGGAGGTAAATTTGGTAACCAAACTGACCAAAATGATCTTTCACTTAGTGCAAGTCATAAAGGAATGTACAAAGTATAGCACTGGTTCATTCCTTGTTTTCTTGAGGGGCTGGGAAAAAACATGTAGATCTAGTGGCTGAGATCTGTTGTAGCAGAAATCATCAACATTATGATTTTGGACCTGAAACAAATTTATTCATAAATATTGTTAAAGGATTCCATTTTTTAGTCTCTTTAACAAAATTGTAGATTAAGTTGCAACATCACAGCTTCAAGATAGTTCCTCTGTCTCTCTATTTCAGTTTCAGTTGTTATTCCCAGCACTGGCTACCACAATCGACCAAGTTGTTTCTCATAAAGTAAGTTTTTGGGTTTTTTAAAATTATTTTTACAGATAATGAAGCGTTTTCTTTTTCTTTTTAACTGTTTTCCTGCTCCCTTTCATGTCTTATGGGAAAGTCTATTTGATTTAACAAATTACAAACTAAGTTTCAGATCCTGCCCATAAGTCCATGATGCATGTGGAAGGATGAGTCGGTTTTTAATTTGTCTTCTCTGCTGCTATTGTCCTCAGGCCCATGGCTGCTACATGTTGGACATCTTATATAAGAACTCAATTCTGGGCATTCCTGTGGTGAAGTCTGCATTAGACAGGTAACTTTTGTCTTAGGAATCACAGATTTGAATAAGTTTATGATTATGTATTTTGTGGGAATGTATACTGGCAAAATTCACACTTGTCTTAAGCAATATAGAAGGTGCAACAGGCTTTTAGTTTTGTCACAGTTATGATGATTAGAAAAGAATTAAGCCAAAAATGACCTCTTGAACTGCAGCACAGTGCTAGTGATTTTGTTCAGTTTCCCTTTCTTTTTATTTATACATAGCAATTCTACATTTTGACGCAAGTAATTCTCAATTTAGAATTGCTATTTTTGGCCATAGACTAACCTAATTAAAATGTGTCACTATGTTCCTTCTCAGAATTCTCTATGTCTGCCACGGACTGCTCTTCAAACAACTAGCGGCTTGGATGCTTCATGGAATCACATCAGACCCATACAATGAGTTTTTCATCAGGAAAATGGATGGAAGTGTCAGACAGATAGACGAAGAAGAAGAGGAGGAAGATCTGGGCATTATGGGTCTGACAGGCCGGCAGCTTCGGGTTTGTATACTGCCCTCCTGGCAATTGCACTGACAACTTCTTCATACACACATCTATGTTTTTTTATGCATGTGAAAACCCATGTGATTTTTTTTTTCGTATTCATTTTTCAGAAACAGTTTGACACTTGAGGGCCCCAATAAGATCTCTTGCAAACACTGATTGACTTGATATGAAATAGTCTTTACTTTAAGCAGAATAGATTGAAATACAGTTTACAAATATTGTCTCAGTAAAACCATTTAGCTAACTGTTTATTGCATTACCATATCAACTTTGTTCTTTTAATTTATTGTTTTTTTATTTTCTGCTGTTTCCTATACTGGACTGGAGCAGAACCTAAAGAACACTACCCCATTACATGCTATATCTATACAATTGTCTACAGAAAATCCATTTGGGTGATGAAAATGAAGACTCCTCAGGGGATAAAGGCCAGTTTGGAATTGCAGCTGATCTCTTGCCCTCTTATATTCAGCCACGGGTAGCGAACAAGATTCTGTTTGTTGGAGAATCGGTGCAAATGTTTGAACGAGACAAGCACCAGATGAAGCATCAGCATCAAGGTATAAATTTGCTTTTGTGGAGCTTGTAGTGTAGGATCTAGGAATCATCTTCACTGTAAGTGTCCTATTATATCCATTCTTTTCATGTCATGTATTCGAGTGTTTGTTTTTCCAACTGCTTGTGATACTCATAAGTCATTTAATTGTAATTATTAAAATTTTCCTGACAATCACATTCTGGGGTGAAGTATTTACCGGGAAGTTTTGAAAGTCACTTACTTAACTCACTGACTGAGCCGTAGAGCACAAGACAACCTGTCAAATAGGCCTAAAATTATTTATGCTTTGGAGAAGGACATCTGCAACCCACCATCAACACTCTCCACTCCCTCTAATTTTGTTGAGATCGGGACTCAGCCTAGTTACACTGGACCCAGTTGTCTCTTGTCAGGGCCAAGTTAGTTCATACTGTTATGAACAATTAACAGAGCCTCACTCAAAGTAATTTCTTTTCTCTTATTTTGGGGTTTACTGTAACACTGATTGTAAAAATGCAATGCAAATAAGCATGAATTTTTATTATTACTAATTTCTTTTGTCTAAATCCTACAGCATAATCCATTTTATGTCATATTCATAGCTTTGTTGCAAAGATCTGTTCATTCTCTATAGACTGTATCTACTATCTGCAGGTGGCACAATTATGAGCACAAGGGAAGATGAATTTGCTGCAGATTTACTTGAGCTATCAAGGCAACCTGGCTTCAACAGTATTGGTTTTGAGGCGGTCATCAATAAGATTAGAGCTCATGCTGCAGAGGTAAGTCACAGAAAATTCAGCTGATATTGTGTCATTGCATCCTTATTTGATCTTTTTGTACCAGACATGGACAATAATTGTATTGGGAATGAAGGTTTAGGAGCTGCATTTTTTAATGATTTGTTTCAGGCATTCAACGCTTTTAAAAATATCTGAATAATAATTGCTGTTTAGAGTTTTTGTAATGTAATGCGTGCACTGTTGTGTAAATTGTTTACAGTTAAACTTTTGACATTAAATCTGTAGCATTGTAACCAAGGCACTTTATATCAGAATACTAAATAAGATTGTAGTTAATTATGCGTAAGTTAACAATGTTTTATTTGCTTCAGTACCTGTGGATACTGGTGGTGGAGGAATCAGATCTGACCAACGAACTTCGAGTGATGAAGGATTACTTTCTCCTTGGAAGGGGAGAGCTCTACCTTGCTTTCATAGACCAGGCTCAACATCTTCTGAGAACACCAGTGGTCTCCACCACAGAACACGGTGAGTCCGGCTATACTATTAGAGGGTTTTTTTCAACTATATATGAATACCCTCCACCCTTGAAAGGTATAGACCACAAACAAGCAACTTCCCTCCTTTTCTGACGTGGGCAAGGTTTCCCAACTGACCTTAGATGTATCCCATCTTTAACATTTGTGTGATGGTAAGGGAGAAAATCAACAATGTCCTGATCCAAGCTTTTTAGCTGACCAGCACCCTCGAAAGTATATCCATTTCTGAACACCTTGCTGTGTATTTCATCTAGTTTTGATTATTCTCTCCTGAGTTATAGCTATTTGTGAGTGACTAGTATCAGCAGAAACACAGTATAGTGAGAGAATGGGTGACCAGATAAAACATTGAAAAGCAGTTTTAACATGTGTTTTTGGCTCAATGTACGTGGGACACACGATGTAGGAAAATATATTTTGAGGACAATTGAATGTTGACATATGAGCTGAAAACTGACTTTTTTTGCCTGTGTAGTTCCACTGTGACTCCAGCAAATTCTGCTGGGTTTTCCATCTCGTCTTAACATTTTCTTTTCCACACAACATTCATATGCTCTCCATTTGGAGAATCTTCATAATTCCCAAAAACATGAAGATATTTTTCTCTTGTCCATGTTTCTAGAGCACATTTTATATTACAGGAGTTATTATCTCCGTGCCCAATGCCCTTACCTAGGAGAGCTAGATGACTATATTATTTTGCCATCCACTAATTTACGATTTAGTTGCCTCGAATGACATAGTGGTATAATGCCAGCCTGCTCTTGTCAATGCTGGGAACTTCACAGCTGTTCAGAGTTTTCTTTACCTAAAGGCATAGAGGAAATGAAAAGGATGACCTGGATGTTGTTATATCTTATGTAAAAGTTACTATTTGCTAAGCAGTAAAGGCAATCAACTAGAGACCAGCTGCTCACTTCCAATATCTGGTCTTCATGTTTTAGGTAAAATAAGCAACCTCCGAACATTGTAATCAACCCCTTTCTTTTTCTCTCCTTTGTCCACAGATGTGAACCATGCCTTTCAGCATGCAGCTCGCAACGTTCTCATTGACAATGATACCTTACTTCAGCGCTTCCACCTCACTGTCCCAGCTCCTGTGAAAGGAAAAAGTATGTACCTTTTCTTTCTTTGTCTTATAAATGAGGACTGGAGTTTTTTCAGCATAATATTCTTTTTTGAGATATGATGTGATAAGGTCGAAAATGGCTTTCGAATGGGGATGCCTCAAAGTGATCCCAAGGAATTCAAGAAAGGTTGTAACATTGATGGAATACAAATAGCTAAGAAAGTGACAGTCCTCAACTAAAATGTAGATGATATAGACATGATGCTTTAAGTTTATGTGATTCATTAAGTCTGCCTGAAGGGATTGTTAGATCTGAAATTGGAATGCCTTTATTTTTTTACATTACGGGTCAGGGAAGGATTACCTTTGTGAATTGACAACTTTTTCATACATACACCTATGGGTATGGGATTTGCTTTAGAAGACCCTGCTCTAGAGACGCAGATCATGTTGATGATTTCACATATACGGTTGACCTGCAATATTATGTTTGATCACCAGAGAAGGACAGCAGTACAACCCAAACTGATGTTGAGACTGGCTGGAGTGTGCTTGGGCTATCCTACAGTGTCCAGTGGCCTCTTCATATCTTTTTCACGCCATCCATCTTACAAAAGTAAGTTCTTGTTGTGACTGATATGCAGGCAATGTAGTTCTTTTTATAGTCCTCTTTCTCTGAGACATAGCTTTGAGAAAATACTTTTAGGCTTATCACAGCAGCAGCGAACCTGCTCCTTTACTGCCTGGTGTCAGACTAAAGAGTGAAAACCCATGTACCCACGAAGCAATTACAAAAACGACACCTTTTGATGGCGTATTGTGGTCGTGGATAAAAATATCATCATGACTGAACTGTAGACATTTGCAATTCTATATGTTTACATGGCAGAAGTTGAATCTCATCCTTTCTCCCTAAACTGCCATTAGAAAGGAATTTCTTACTTTTGTATGTATTTCAATCTTTTATGGGATAGTTCAAGAAAGAATTGATAATGGATTTAATGAAATCGTTTTCAAATCCAAATCAGACTTTTGTAGTATCAAGCAAGAAGATTGTTTGTGAAGCAGAATTAAATGTTTTAAATATTAATTTTATATAATATATTGATATCAATATCTTTTGTTGCAGCTTTATTTTTGATGATGGAATGTACCCTCATTTCCTACGTTTGTAATCTCAGAATTAGTTATGTATTTTTCTATTTCTGTCAGATACAACAAGATCTTTCGTTTCTTGCTCGCCGTGAGACGCACACAGCTGGACCTGCAGCATTGTTGGAGTCTCCAGATGTACAACAAAGCCTTGTTTGTCTCCCCTGCCGCCAGCACCACTTGGCAGCTTCGCACACACATGGCCTTCCTTGTGGACAACCTGCAGTACTATTTGCAAGTACGTCTTTTGTCAAATGTTTCTCCTCATTTAAAGTTTCACTGGTGGCGAGTTCATCACAGGATATTGTGTAGATTTATAGTGGGGGAATATTTGGAGAAATCTGTTCCACTCATCACCAGCCCAGGAATGGCCTGCTTCTTTATTACGTCATGTAAACTGGTGCCTTAGGTGTATTGGTTAGACTCTTTGCTTATCATGCAGTGGACGAGAATTCTAACCCTACATTGGACAAGCATCTCTATGTCTCTCCTGGGATGCTATGTGCCTCTCAGTCCGGGTTGGTCCTGGCAGGCAGGGTCAAAGTAGCCTTCCTCTTACATTACCCTACTGTGGTACAAGGGGCATAAAAACAAAACAAAAAAATCATGAGTTAAGTAGCTGTTGGGCAAAGAAGCGGTATGATAGTCAAGACTGTTTAATGGCACAAAATTATGTTTCTTACAGACTGTCTTTCTGTCTCCAATTTGAGTGCTTTTGTGAATCTTTCAAAACTGCTTTTTCATTCCAGAATATTCTTTTTCTATTACAGGTAGATGTGATTGAATCTCAGTACAAGATTTTGATGGACAAAATCAACTCCACCAAAGACTTCGAAGCTGCCAAATTAGCCCATGAACAATTTTTGTCTTCCTTGCTGGCACAAAGTTTTGTGCACATGAGAACGGTGGGTACAATGTCTTATGAAGGAGAAGTGGATAAGGAGATGAGTGGCTCTCCAACGGATGTGGTATTGTGAGGGATCCAATCAGATTCCTGTTTGGATGGTGATAGGCGTATAGAAACATGTAGGGAAAGTAATCACACACCACAACCTCAATAAACGGTATACCATAATTTTAATCATGAATGTAGAACTTGTATGGTCCTCAAAAGAAGACGAATAGTGAAATACATTTATATAAAAGTGAAAAATGAGGGAGAAGTAATGGCATGTGTTCACATACAATATTGTAGAGCATGAAGAATGGAAATCTTAATCCTCAGAAGCAGTTTTCATAAATTTCATTTCTGCCTGGGTTGTTTGATTTGGGTGATTATTCATGACATGCCTCTGAAGTGGCATGTATATCAAATTAATATTTGAGGAAAATGTCCTATGTAATATTTCATTTGTATGAGGAAAGTTAAAGCTATTCCTATCTGGTGGTGAAGGAATCTTCGGGAATGTTAATTGGTTGCTAGTAAGATATTTTGGAGCTCCATTGTATTGTAAAGATTTGATAAATATTCTATTGATAGTCACTATGTTGTGTCTTGTGGTGAAATGTATGAATACACCTGTGTGCATTTATGTAGGTGTGCTGCGCCCCTTTGTGTTCTGTCAACCCTAAATTTCCCTCATGTGTCGATTGCGTTTATTTTGTTGTTTTTACCAACTGCTATTCAAAATAATCTGTAAACACGTTTCCTAGACAGGAATCAGTTAACGCCATTTTGTCTTCATCAGGTGTCATCATGCCTCAACGAAATCCTGGAGCAGTGCACTCTTTTTTGTCGGCTGATTGTATCGTCAGAGAATCCAGGAAGTGAAAAAGATGTGCAGCAAATACAGACTATTACATCGGTAAGCTCCACAAAGTTGACCAAAGCTCACTATGTACAAGGAGATGAGATATTCAATTTTGATTCTTTTGTCTAAAGCCAAAATTTTGTTATTATCAAAATTCTTTGTTTTACCATTGAAAAGTTTGTATAGAATAATTTGTTTGTCTACTGTGATTGCTTTTGTTTGGGTCTGTTGTGGGCATTTGTATTTGCTGGTATCAGAGGATTAAGGCAGGCTTGAAAAAAACTGAAACAAAATTTTAGATTGCACATAAAGTAGAAAGATATTCAATGCATTCAATATATTTATAACACTCGAAAGGCCGCGGAAGGAAACTTTTAAGATTGAAATACTAAATGAGTTTATTTCACTGAACAACATGAGACAATCGAAGCTCTTGATTATTGTTCGGTATTTTTTATCCAGAGTACAAATAGGGGCATACTTACTCATGACAACTAGACCCCAGAATTTGACAATAAAGAATGATTCTTATAATGATCTTTTGAGCGTGTGAAGTATTTATAACAGTCTTCCCCTCTTCCTGTCCACAGAGCTTCAAGCAACATTCGAGTCTCTTATTCCAAATGTTGTCAGGGGTCAGAAGTCAGAGTGCACGGCCACATCTAGCACAGCTCTTACTAAGACTGGATTTCAATAAATTTTTTACCTCAATGGGTGGCCAACTTGGCAGGTAAGCAACGCTTCATGAAGTTGTTTTTTATTGAAAGTTCATTGGATATCAGGTGCCTTATTGAGGAAAAATGGTTTTGAATTCTTGTGGGTTTTTTTTTTTTATGGGAGGATGTGATGAAGAATTTATGGGGATCATGTTGTATGATTATGGTTAGTTAATGTTGACAAATCCATTTTTTTTTTTATATAAGAAAACCAGCTTGAGAACAGACATACCCATTTCCTTGTTCTACTATGCCTTTACTAAAAATTAGAAATTTTATCAAGACACATTTTTAATAATTTTGTAAAAAGACAAGGCCCAAAGTGACCCTCCAATGGAGATGCTGCAAAACGGGATCCAAAAGATTCACTTAACACTTGTGGAAATATGAAGGGCTAGAAAACTTACCATCACAACAAAAATCCTGAAGATATAGACATATTTAATGACAAAGGAACATGGTGGGAGCCTCATTAAGATGCTTGCCATGCTCCATTTTCATTTAATTATATGTCTATGGCATTTATGTTGAGGTGTATATTAATTTTACCAGACAGGCTTTTAATAGGAAACATATCACTACCCAGGGGCAACAACATGACAGTCACCAAAATGTAATTGTACAGTAAAGACCAAAAATTATTTAATTTTTCATGTAAAAATTTCAACATTTGGAACTCATGTTTTGTTGATCATAGAGATCTGAGTTTATGACAGTACCTTCTTATAGTGAATCCTTTGAAGAAAAAGTAATGTTTTTTTAAATAGGCACTTGTCAGGGTTGTTGCCCGAAGGTTCTGTTGATGCTTTCTCAGAAGTCAAAATGTTTTTCACAAGAGTAATCTTCTTCTAAACTTTGGCTTTTTTTTCTCTCCTGACAAACAGCACTTGAGGAGTGGCGAATGCAAAGACTTTGGTGATTGTACAAGGGAACGAGATGTGCTAAGCTTCAAGCCACTTCACCACAAGATTTTGCTTGCCATTACACCATGGATGTTGAAATGTTTGAGTATATGCTGTTGATGCAATTCTCTAAAAACAGAAGTTCACAATAAAAATAATGGACTTACATGTTTAGAGAGTCACACCGAATGGAAAATGCAATGGTTTGGCTGTTGCTACATAAAATCGTTTATCATGCACACAATGGCCAAGTTAAGAGATACAATCTGGCCTGTTCTTGTGGCTATTGATCTTTGTACACTGATTCTCTTGCTCTGAGTGAGAAGAAGTGTGTCCATTGAATGTTTTTGCACTCAAACGTTATAGTCACACAGCCAGAAGAACAAAGAACTCTATCAGTCATGGGTTGCCAGGCGTAACACAATCTGGCTTCTCTGACTCGCCATATAAATGTCCCAAAGTGACTGAATGGGTTTATGTGATTGCTAGCCTACATAACTATGCTGAAGGAAGTGTTGAAATTATTTTCCACACTAGCCACATAAGTGCCTCTCCTTGTAGGAACGGTGAATGCAAAATGTCACAACATTACCCAAATATTTGTATGAAATGGTTGTCTTGAGATTAAGGTTGTATTTAAAGTGGGGCTGAAATGAGTTAAGCAAACTTCGTATTTTTCAGTCCTGACACTTGCCAATTAGATCATTTTTGCTTGGACAGATACCTTTTTCATTGCTCTAATAGATTCATATGCCTACTCTATCCAGAGTTGATTCTTGTGTCTTATAAATTAGAAGTAGTGCACACTTACGAGGAAAGGCCCACAAATCTTGTATGGGATTGTCACAATCTGGTAACAAGACCACTGGTTCATCATAGTTTGTGGGAGGTTGACAGTGACAGTACATGTATTGTGATCTGTGATAAAATTTTGTGTGTTTCTTTGGATATCTTTCTTACCCCCCCCCCCCCCCCCCTTGCATTCTAAAATAATGTCTGTACTAGTCATAATGCAAGATACAAGTTTAATGATTGCAGGTTTTTCACAATTTCATTGAAAAAAAATTAAAGATAGATATCAACAGAAAAAATCAAACAGTTGAGAATTTGTGCATCCATCCATTAATTCTATAAACATCCCCAAGTATCAGAGCTGGTTGCCATGGTGCAGCACCCTGGAGTCTTGGTGTAACAAAGTATCCCATTCATCTAGACACATCACTGTTGCCACATTTCCAAACCTGTCTAGCATGGTCAATGTTTTTTTCATAGGGACAAATCTTATTTAATTTACTCCTGCATTACCATGTTTTAAGAAGATCTGAAGAATTTTAGCCCATGTCTTAAAAAGGCATGTCATGTTGATGCGCAAACCCGATTTGATAATAAAAAGTTGCCTCTTGATCAAAATTAATGTATTCAATGTGTCAGGTTTTTTTCTGTTTTGTCAGATATTTTACTTTGGTGCTCAGTCTGGCTTGATCTCCTCCTTCTTCTTTCTAAGTGTTTTTATTGTCCTATTCCTTGCAGGGGACGTAAGACTGGTAACCAAACCAAACCTATTCCTTTTCCTGGTGCTCAAATGAGCTTACCGTGTAGATCGTATAAAACATCAACAAAACAAACATTTTATGTTTGAATTCTTGGATTTGTTTTGTGTGTCATGACACAATGAAATCAGGTCCTCGTCAGTTTTGGGCCATGTATGGAGTAGTTGGTAGGCCTGCCATATCTGTAGTTAATACATTTCCCTTCTAACGTTTGGAAAATCAACATTAATCTCCATAATATATTTTGAATTTGAATAGATTTAAAAGTCGAAATATTTGTGATTTAAGACGATATGGGCACTTGATGTCAGAAGTGAAAATTAAAAAATGTTGGTCAAAATTTAGTGGCTTTGAAAACAATGTTTTACATGGACTGTAAAGACTAGGGCACAAAGCAATTGCCTTTTTAACTGAAAAATAGGGATGATTCCATGAGACCCTCGTTTTCACAAGTTCCTGATTGTATGGTGTCATGTCACAATGTTAATGAATGGTAAACTGCGATAATACATGTATTGGTGTATAATTATTCATTATAATGGTCTGGGATGTTTTGTCTCTCACAGCCCAGGTTGGCCACGGCAGGCAGATTTAAAAGTGCCCGCCTCTAAAAATTAAATGACTTCACAGTGTTACATGGGGCATAACCTAAAAGACAAAACCAAAACCTATGGCATGTAGACTTCAGAAATTTTTCGTCAATGCATTACCTCCTATCTGATTCACCAAGCTGTCAAAATGATATGACTCATGACATTGACAGGATAATCCGTGTTGGCCCTTCAATGCTGATAATGTTTGAAGCTGCAGATGGAAGAGCACACAGTTTGGGGCTGTCGTGGTCTAGAGGTTATGGTGTTGACCTCTCATGCCAATGGTCCCTGGTTTGACCCCGGGGCAGTGCAGGCATTTTTCTCCTCAAATTTATTTCTTCGTCTTCTCTACCTTGTCTACTCTTTCAACTTTACTCTCTGATTTTTTCTTTGACTTGCTCTCCTCATTCTCTTCCGAGTCTCCTGTCGTCTGTTTATTCTGTTCATCTTTTCTCATACCTTATCTACTCTTTCTCTCTCTCTCTCTCTCTTTTTTTTTTTTTTTACTTTTTCTCTCTCTCTCTCTCTCTCTCTCTCTCTCTCTCTCTCTCTCAACCACACCCCTGATCTTAGGGTAGGTAAAATCCAACACCAAGTTTTCTCGGATAAGGACGAAAAATCTCGGGGATCAAACATTCGAGATCCCTTGCCCTGCACTGGCGTCAGCGGTGTAAAATTGAGGCACTTCGATTATCAATGATACCGGTATCATGCAGTTTAAAAGAGTATCAAGTCCCGCGGGAGGAATGTTTAGTTGAGTTTCTTTTTGTTTCAGAATTCTATTGATAATAGAGATAATATATTCCTGGCTCTACGAATCTGATCATGATAAGCTAGCAGCTATAACAGATTATCCCCCTCAACGAGTTGGACGTGACAGGAAGGGTCGAAATTTGGCTTTGAAATAATCTCATAGAGTTAAAAGTGATAAAAGAGACGCAGAACACAGAAAACATCAATTTTCTATTTACCTTTTTAGACATGCTATGATTTGTCGCTCATAAACACGCGTTTCTTTTCTCTTATACGGGAGTTGTATTGAGTGACCCGATAAATGGGTCAAAGTTCACTCATCCCAGCTGACCTCGTTGACCCCGTAGTACACTACAATGATGTACAATGTACACTCGTGAACCGTGAACTCTGCGACCACGGACATGGACAAACACCTCAATCATTTTAGTTGCCAGGCTTATTCACAAGTCATCCCACCAAGTGCATTGTCTGGACAGTCTAGTAAGAGTAAGTAGTAGTTTCAAGCCAGTCTGTAGTGTAGGCAAATTCCATCACTCAGAACCAAATTCAATAAATTATGGAGGCCGGTGTAGCGGAGAAAGAAACCATGCACAGGATCCCTGCAGAGCCATACCTGCGCCCTGACAACGTACAACAATAGACATCTCTTTAAACTCTCTTTGAACTTTGCATTTGGTTCACAATATTGTGGCTTGATTACACACACGGCAGTGTGTTTGTACGTGCTAACCTGACCTGAACCTGAGCACACTAACGTGTACTGCTGCACTACTACTACTACTACTACTACTATAGGCCTACACCTCTGACTGCTGTGACAACAATAACAATGACAACAGACTTCACAGCAGCTGCTGCTTCTGCCGGGTATCAAATCAACGAGACAATTCTTTCTTTTTCCCGCAATAGGCAGTTACGGATCTCTTCGTTGGCCATTAATTACACTAGATAGATCTTGATCTGAAGGTCTAAGACATAGGCATAGGACAGCCTTGGTAGCCTACTACTCACTTGGTAGCCTCGAGGCTCGAGGCCTAAATCTACAGCGGAAACGGACTGGAACACAGTTCAATTAAAAGTCGGCCTACCTACCGTGTAAGTGATCTCAGTTCTCTCATGGGTGAACATTAAACTTTAAAGCCCTTTCTTTACTTTTCTCCCCCCCCCCCCCCCCCTCCCCTATTCCCCTATTGCAGTCTGTTTCTCATTACCACATGCCCTCCCTAACTTTTAATTTTCTTTTGTTCATCAAAAGGATTATTATACCATAACATGTAAAAAAAAAAGCCCAGGCCTACTTACTAATGCTTCTAATACTTTAATACGCTACTACATCTAGGTCTAGGCCACTGATCTGATACATGGGCCAGATTATCAGAATACTAGACCTATACTGAAAAGGCACATTTTTCTCATACAGGCCTTCTTTCCTCCCCCCCCCCCCCCCCTGTCCCCTTCCTCTCTCTCTCTCTCTCTCTCTCTCATAAAGGCAAGGGGTATTCATTTTCAGTCTTTCTCCAGTGAACCTCTGTCACACAAGACAGAGATAGAAAATGACAAGCAAGAGATTGGTTTGGAGAGATTATGGTCCCTATTGTCAAGGCCCAATGCTTGCTCAGCTAAAATTTGTGGACAGAGAGAGAGAGAGAGAGAGAGAGAGAGAGGGGGGGGGGAGATAGAGAGATCTCAGGTCAACCTTTATGAGATCATGCTATCTTGGAGTGGAGTCCTAAATAGGCGGCACACTCTCTGCCCACAGTGTTGTAATGTTTGATCTGGTTGAATGCTGTGGCTTTATCACAGCTTGATCTATCACTCCTAGGCTATCACTGCTGTGTGACAGGACACAAGTGGCCTTGGACTTCAATGCTGCAGATTTTTGTTCCTGTGTCTTTTAGATATCTAGTTCTTCCTTCAATCTTGTGGTATGAGTGTCATTGATATTTTTATTTATGCTGGGGAATTCACTAACCATGTAGGCAAAATAATCTAAAAATCATGCAAATGTAAATGAAAAGTCTGTGCCTTCTGTTTTCAAGCATTGCAACTTAATCCATGTAAAATAATAATCTGCCCAGATTATAATATAAGATAAGAGTGTTTGGGAAAAAGGCCTTTGAATAAAATAAAATGGTCCTTAAAGACTTTGTGATTCATGTAGGCTAATGTGATTTCAAAGGTGAGACAAATGCTACAATGGTAAAGGCTAAATTTCAATCTTTCAAAGCAGACTATCTAAGAGATTGATATTACACAACTTATTGTTAGCAACATTTTCATCCTAGCAGCTTGTCTGAAGAATGAGAAACGAAATACTCAAACAAATAATTGCTTCGATATTCTTTTTTGTGTTGTCAACTTCCACAAAAGTCATTGAGAGAGACCATTACAGCTCAACACTGTTTCCACCAGCAAGTAAAAGTTGTGCCTGCTGGCAAGTCTGTCACATAGGTTCAGAAATTTTCCTCTCACTATCATCTCTCACAGCATGCAGTTTGTAAGATTTTACAACCTCAAAACTATCAATATTAGGGCCTCTATCCTGTAATCCTCAGAGGTAACTGGACCTACAACTGACCATGAAGTTTCACAGCACAAGGGGGGATGTGAAAGGTGTGCCATTCAAGGATGTCCTCCTCTCTGGCTATGCTAGTGATGGCGGTATGTTACTACCAGAGACATTTCCCTCTGTTTCCAAAGACACGCTCAAGTCCTGGGCTGGGCTCAGCTTTGAGCAGATCGCCTACGAAGTGACGTCACTTTATATCACAGATGAAGACATTCCAAAGGATGATCTCAAAGGTAATGCTCTTTTCGTTTATTTTTCAGGTTTCGTGGCTTGCGAATGACAAGTGTGACAGTGTGAATGCATGTCGACGGCTGGGAGCAATAAAGTTGCAATTTTACAGGAGAGCCAAAAAACTTTCTTATTTCCACAATAGTGACCATAGCAATGGCGCCCTGTCAATATGTTGCAACAGTTCTATTTGTCGTAGGGAGCTCATAAATTGACACAACATGCGCAATTACTTTGATATTGATATTTATTATTTAGGCTACTGGAAATTTTTTTTTTTTTTTTAAGACTGACGCTTGTCGACTTGTTGTCCCCCAGCTGCTGATGTGTGTGTGCATACATAGGCCCACACACTTGCACAGATGTGTGAAATATTGATTTTGATTTGTAACATTACACTATCAGGAGAGAAATTAATTCTTGTAAAGACTTGACATTTTTCTGCTCTTATGTACCTCAAAAATTGCCTTGCCAAAAAACCAAAGAACTACTTAAGCATTTTCAAACTTTAACTTTAAAGGATTTCATATACAGTAGAGCGCCGTTAATCCGACACAGTCCGTCCCCGGCAAAAGTGTCGGATTACCGAGTTTGTCGGATTATCGGATCTGCCATAGTTCGACCCCATGTAACCCTATAATGTGATTTAACACATTGATTTCA
>JAUKPP010132972.1:0-15139 GCA_032273245.1 Phyllaplysia taylori
GTCGAAGTAGCCCGTCTCTTAAATTACCTTACAGTGTTGCAGGGGACGTAAAACTGGTAACCAAACCAAACCAAATCTCTCTCTCTCCCCCTCCCCCTTCCAATTTCGCAATAACAAAATACTGATAAGTAGTTGAATTCAAAGAACCATAATTTATTGATTATTCATGTCCTGAATATTCAGATTAGTGATGATGAAAAGCCACATTGCCTTTTTTTTATACTCAAGAAATTAACATTCTGTAAAATGGTAAAGGTATTAAGATTTCGAATGACCTTTTTGTACACATATGTAAATAAAAAATAACAATGATAGGCCTATAATAGAATACTAAAAGAATTTTCGGATGCACAAAACACTCCAAAGTATACACCGTGCGTAAATTCAAGACCCTTACACCAGGTGTAAATCGGCCACAAACTTATGCCAGCGAGTGAGTTCCTCTAATCGAGACTTACACTGTGCATAGACGCGAATTTTCATGTGTATGCCAAATTTGTCCAAAATACACTTAGGTGTAGCACTAACGACCTACTAATTCGTCCTACGACCAACTTAGTCAACATGTGTTTAATGCATGTGGCCACAGCTCGGCAATACTTACTGTGGCATGCTAAGAACATCACCTCTCAGCCCGGGTAGGCCCTTTTGGTTTGATTCAGGGTTTGTTTGTTTGGTTACCAGTTTTACGTCCCCTGCAACACAGTAAGGTCATTTAAGAGACGGGCTACTTCGACCCTGCCTGTCAGGGCCAACCCGGGCTGAGAGGGAAAAATCCCAGCAGGAAAAAAAAAGACAAATCGAACTCCGGTCTTCCGCATCACATCTTCCGATTCAGGGTTTAACGTCCCTTGTAGCATTGCAAAATCAATGAAAGGACGGGCTACTTCGACCCTGTCTGACAGGGCCAACCCGAGCTGAGAAACGGTTGAAGTAGCCCGCCTCTAGAACGACCATAAAGTGTCACAAGAGGCGTAAAACTCAAACTAACAACCAACAATAGCACTGGACAATGGGTAAAAAGGACTCAAACAGAGTAAATTTTGTTTACATTTATGTTTTATTATCTGTCCCTTGACATTGCTTCTTTAAAACAAAAAAAGAGAAAGATAATGAACAAAGGGGGAAAAAAGGAATATCGAAATAAAAAGTTGGTTTACCAGTTACTAGATCAACAGTCTAAACATAGTAATAATAAGGAACACAACTGACTTGACCTGCCTGCTTTGACATTGTTAGTCGACTAACGACTAGTATTGTCAAAAGCTAGGCCTACGACTAAAGAAAATACCCCATAATGTGCAGTATTTACATTCAAAAGGAAATTTGTAACGCCCCCCCAGGAAAGAGATCTACAGAAGAGAGCAAATTGTGATAAGTGCATAACAGTTACATGTACATCCATTTAAAAAAAAAAAGGACGTAAAGGTAATTTACTTGTTAATGAAGTGAGAAAAAAACCATGCACATAATACATGCCATGTACCAGTATTGAAAATTGACAAGCAAATGACTGGAATAATGTGTCACGTAAAACTGTGTTGAGAAATGCGAAGCAAGCTCACAAAATGAGTGACTTCTCTCAATCTGCGAACCACAATGATCTGGGAAATATAATGTGGGGTTGAAAAGGATTGGTTCCCAAATATTTCTATTTCCTCCAAGTTCAATTTTTATTTTCATGATCTTTCCTAATCTAAATTCCAAAACGTTTAGTTTCTTGACTGGTTGCCAACGACTTCGAAAGGTGAAAATTTTTTTATACATGTATCTCGATTTTCTAGAAACAAAATTAATTTCTTTAATTTTTTCAACACGTAGAGATGGATTTTTTCGACACAAAGAGCTGGTAAACAATCTTAATTCTATGTATGCGCCATATTTGATCTCTATATTGACAAAAAGTAGCTCATATTGTCAGATTGTATCACAAATTCGCACTTGAAAAGTTGTCACAGACCATTCAATGAAATCAATGCAGCATGTCGCAATCAGATACGTACATTCTATTATAACATTTATGGGAGAGTAGAGCTCAGTGTTTGTATACATGTTTTCAAGTGGTGACAATCAATGATGTGGCGATCTGGCAGACAAAAAACCAAAAGCTTCATATTATCACGATGAGCACAACATGGATACAAAAGACTGGTCTGGGATAGTCATACTCACATGGCGATCATAAACTCATGTACATAATATGTACAATACACATTGATGGCATCGAAGAGATTGATCATGATACAATGTTTGCTTGGTTAAGAGGTTTATTTTAGTGCCAGGAAGTAGACTAGGAATAAGGTAACACATAGAAAGAAGTAGAAGGAGCAGAAGACATCAAACCACCTGCCCATGACCTGCAATCCTGATATAAAATACACATCAATGACGTAACTCCCACCCCCACCCCAATCCACAAGAAGGATGTAAACCTATCTGGACTTACACAGTAGGCCTACATTGTGATAAAAGAGTTTCGAACTGACCAAGTCAGAAAAATTCTCACCTCTTCAACAAAACATATTTCTGCAATGCTTTTAAAAAAAAAAAAAACAGTTAATAATCTCACAGACAAAGGTGGCCTAGAGATAGAACAACACACATTTGTGTTACCAAGTAAGAGTAAAAGCAATGAAAAAAGTCTCATGAACAAGAGAAATGGACATAAAAAACTAAGCAGCGAATGACTGTAGGCTTATTATCATACATCAATATTCATAGCAACTTGTTGAAATTCAAAAGTCAGTCATATACACCTCTGATAGCAATGAATTATCAATGTCATGGAGACAGTAATTGTCACCACTACGGTATTCACTTGTACATTAATTGACAGCCTCATTATCATTCATGACTTGTGTAACTCCAATAGGTTTTGGGGTTCATTTTATGCTGTCAGAGGTCTACATCATAAGTCATGGTTTCATTTTTTTGGGTTAGCGCCCCTTGCTGTAGCACTGAAAGGCCATTTTCAAGGCAGACCATTGACCCTGTGTGTCAGGACCAACAATCGCTAAGATAGACACAACTCAGAGAAGAGAGATGGGGATGTTTGTCCAACACGGGTATCAAACTCCTACCCACTGTGTGATAGAAGGTGAAAAGTCTTATCACTATGCTACAGATGCCAGTATTAATTGAGTATGGGCATTGACTACAGTGTTATGAATGCTATTTAATGGGCTATACTCCAAGGCCCGATGAATTTAACCTATTGGAATATATGTTTATTTCTTTGCTTTTTTAAACAGAGATAGGCAGAGCTTACAACAAAAATCCTTGCTAATGGTATCAGGACCAGAAATTTTTGTCGCAGTTTAGTATAAAATGGAGTGGTAAAATTTTAAAGCAATTTCCAACTTACTTTTTTATTTACAAGGAGGACATAAAAAAAGTCTTGGACTCTCAATAAAGAACCCTCATTCCATCTAGAGGACACCTCCACTATATGAAGTTTGACTTTAGATCTGCTTAATAAATAGGCCTACTTTGTAATGCCTGCAAATTCCAAAATGGATACTGTAGGAAGATATCTAATAAAAACCATTCTAATAATGCCTGCAAATTTCAAAATGGATACTGTAGGAAGATATCTAATAAAAACCATTCTAATGCCTGCAAATTTAAAAATGGATACTGTAGGAAGATATCTAATAAAAAACATTCTAATGCCTGTCAATTTAAAAATGAATAGGCCTATTGTGGGAAAATACCTTATAAAGCATTCTAATGCCTCTGAATTTTAAAATGTATATTAAATTTTTTGAAAATTTCTAATAAAAACATTGTAAAGCCTGCATATTTTAACATGGATATTGTGGGAAAATATCTCATAAAAAACATTCTAATGCCTGCGAATTTCCAAATTGATACTGCAGGGAAAACACCTGATGTACTGACTTATTCACTGTATTGAATGCACTCTTAAATCTTATCGGCAGAAATTTCATAAACATAGCCTACATGCCTTTATAATGAACTGCAAAATAAAACACTCACCACCATCAAACCTCATCTGGCTACAAAGTCAGCAGAACTAGTAAAAGGAATTCAAGAAGAAGAGATCTCAAGTAGGGGCCTGGATATATTTTACTCAGTAAATCTCATTATTTCCTCTTACCAGAATGTCTGTCATTACAGCCCCAGTGCTAGCTCAAAAGCCATGACTTGAGAGATGGGCTCTGATTTACACAGGATATATTGGTTTCGTTTAGTTTCTTGTTTAATGTTTCTTGCAGCACTGCAAGGTCATTTAAGAGAGGGGCTACTTGACCCTGCACCATGAAGTTTCTTTTTAAACTCAACACAGAATAGCTTCAAGGCCGTCGCTTACATGTACTATTATTATTGATTAATAATAATCTTGTGCATACTTCGAAGCAAGTGTAGGCCTACATTATAAAGGCAAAAAAATCACAACACTGATATTTTTTCTCAGATACACAATGTATGTGAAGACAAATGCAATGAATATTTAACATGAATAGGCCTACGTTGCACGTTTAATTTACCAGAGGCTTGGATATTACTAACATACATAAATTCTAGAGAGGCTATGTACAGTGCATTGACAAAGAAAAATTGAAACAAAAATGAACTAAAATGATTTCCGTTTGTCAACATCACATAACGAGCAATGCCAAAGAAAATATAATTATATAATGTATAATAAATAATTATATCAGCTGTCTTTACTCAGCAGTATTATGCAAACACATTCAAAAAAGTTTCAAGACACTTAAAGTAAGCGCTGGTATATCATTGTATATATTCTTGCATTTGTATAAAAGGCATGACAGTTCTAAAATATCAAGACAAAATTATATATACAACAGCAGTGGTGTGTATTTAGTGGTTGCATACATGAAAGGCAAGATGACAATTCATTAATAAAAAAAAGCATGAAGTCTAATAGTGCCAAAGAAAGTACCACTACTTTTACTTTCAGAGTATACAAGTCACTTCAACAAAATACATCATGCGAAAATAAATTTACTTTCTTATAAAAAAGATCAAAACTGATACTCATAATACCCCCCCCCCCCCCTCCCTGATCATCTTGGTTTGATTTTGGTTATTCGTCCCTTGAAACACTATAGGCCTACAATAAGGTCATTTCAGAGTCAGACTACTTCAACCATACCCCTCAGGACCAACCTGGGCTGAGAGCGACACAAGACAGACGGAGATGTTCATACAATATGGGGGTTGTATTCCCATCCTCTGCACGACAGGCAAAGAGTCTAACTATTTCACCATAGAAACCAGTTTTAACTGCATGTGTGTTACTTCTACACGAGGGCATTGCGTAGCAAGGTGCACCCGTATGTCAAACAAAAATAACTGTTGCCATGGACAAGGTAAAAATGTTGGAAGACAAAGCTAAAACAAAGGAAGTTTGCCATTGTACGAGCACAAAGTTTTAAGATGCAAAGCTCCACCTGGCATTTAAACTTGAAAAGTCATGCTGAAGTGGGATTAAAATGAATGATTTTCCCTAGTATTAGGCCTATGCAGTTTCTTATTTTAACAAGTTGCCACTCTTACTCTTCGACAGTTGGCGTAATGAAAGAAATATACATGAGAAGACTTGCATTTAGTTTAAGAGGAGGGCTTCATAAAATTAATAAAAAGCAACGGTGGAAGAATAAAGTTCAAACAAAACAACATTATCTATTTTGCAAAGTAGGCCTATCCTCCCATAATTCCCCATTCAGAGCTTTCAGGAAGATACCAACCTGAAAACCCTACGTATGTCTACAATCAAGAGTCAGCAGCAAGCAAAGAAGCAGTATGTCCACTTTGACCAACATCAAACACCAGACACTAAAGAGCGAAAAAGAAATGTCCATTGAACAAAAAAATTCAAAAGGTTGTGCAAGTTGAAAGCTCTGAATTAGAAGCAACTTTATCGAAATTGTATAATAACTTTGAGAATAAAAATGCTTTACAATACACAGGTTGCACTTATTGCTTGTTGTCTGCCCACTTTCTAACTACATGTACCTTGAACCACAGATACTAACTGTGCAATGTTAGAAATGTTTGAAAAGAATGACACAGTTTTACTTTACTTTCAATTTCACATAACCTTCTTTACCATCATTTGACATTGTCAATGTCTATTATTTCATTCTCAGTTTGAGAGATTTAATGGGACCGCAAGCTTGTGCATCAAAGAAAAAGTTACCATCAACTTTCCCCTTGCTTCATCATTCAGTAGAGAAGCAGATTGTTAAACATTTCACACTTCAACAACTGTCAAATGTCAGGAACAATTTCAGATGTACAAACATAATATTCATTCAGTTTTAAGAAAGGTCAAGACAGCAAAATATACATAGTCAATAGAATAATACATACAGTGCAAACTTGCCCATATTTCTCCGCAAACTAGAAGCAGGAATAAACATTCATTCTTCCCCTCCAAAATCTGCTTTCCAAATAAAACAAGTATATTTACGTCAGCAAAAGGGCTGGTTCCAACATGTAATGTAAGAGCCACAAAGGCTGGCGATGTGTTAAAAAGGGGAAAGTGAGGGACAAAAGTGGTGTCAAGAAAAAACTTGAGCATCAGGAGCTCAATCACTACATGAATCTCATGAACTGCTGGAATGTACAATAGAATATTATCAGAGCTAGCTTTTCTCACAGGTGCCAACTGGATAAAAGTATCTTTACTGAGCCTTTCGTGAATCCAAGGGTAACTTTCTCATAACAACAAACCAAATTGATATTGATAAAATAAGAATCTTTCTACACTATACCAGCATAGCGTGATCATCTCTAATAAGGAAAAGACATAATAAACAACTAAAAAAAGCCTTAGATCTATTTTTACTGGAATGGTATGGAGAAAAATCTTTTTACGGAATTGAATTTGGTAACTCTCTATTTTAGACCATCTGTCTCACCTTTGCCTACTTTTCAGGAAAAATATCTGACTATTGCAGGAAGAGTGATGAATTTTTTCAAAAAGAACTTGGCACAATTTTGCAGCTAGCAAATAAAACATCCTAAGACTAGTTCAGTTGGTAGATAGTTTATTGGTTTGGTGTATCAAAGACAGTAATGATATTACCCTCAAGAAAAAGCAAAGGGTCTTTAGTTGCAATCAAAAGAGAAAATGTGGTAGGCCTACAAGGTAGTTTTTAAAATTTGTTTCTTTTACCTAAACATAATACGATTTCGAAGCAAAAATTTGATACATCAGGGATGTGAGGTTTCATTTTCTTTATCAGTCAAGTTTTTCAGATGCGTCTGGTAGGATTTGGTTTGGTTGTAACACTTTATGGTAATTTTAAGCAGGAAAACGAAGATCTTCATCCAATGAAGAGATCAAACTTCCGTCCCATGCGTGATAGGCAAAGTCCATTACACCCCAGACATGAATGGAGACAAAGACTGACCAAACCAAACCCGACAAACGGTTCAACAAAGGAATGTTCCCATGAGAATGGAAAAGCATTGTGAGCAGTCAGTAAATATCAACTTACATGAATGTCATGTCATCTGGATGTAAGGAGGAAACTTGCAATACATCATGTACCAGCAAGATTGTGATAACAATAGTTGTAAAAGCAAAAACTGGGATGTGTGTGATGTCTATGAATGAGAGATTGGAAGGAAAATTTCAGCATGGTTTGTCATTTACTGTACAGCAGGCTATTTCTTATTTCAGTGATCCACTACAAGTAACTTCCTGGGGGCACATTATGTTAATTGTTATAAATAGTGGTAAAAATTAGTTGAGCCCATGAAGAAGTGGCAAGAATGTTTACACAAATTTAGCTGAAATATAATCTTTTAAAAAAAGAGTTATAAACACTTAATTCTTCACTGTGCTGTAAGACAAATACAGCTTGCATGTTTTCAATAACAACATAATAGAATATAAGCCTATGTGGAATTTCACTAGACTAGTATAACCAAAGCAAGAATTCTTGTAAAAGATAACTGCACCTACTCGAAGCTGATCTGAATTATGTTTGAGTGAAATAATCTTTGCATGAATTGTTAATTCTGTGAAGAAATCATTCATTAAACTGCAAGAAAAAAATAACACAAAGTCGTGGTTGTCAAGTAATGACAAAATAATGTCATTCGAGACCATTGCCCATGCACATGCCTCAAGAACTCTTCCTCCAAAACAGGAAAATTAAATAATAATGCGTAAAAATACAAATTAAAATAATACTTAAAGAATTGTGTCACTTAAAGAAGTCTTGCTATAACTATAACTTAATAACAGATGAAATAGATGTATGAATGACTTGGCATGAGGGAAGTTTCTCCTTCCCAGAGGAAAAAATACCAGAGCAAAAAACAGAAGGGATACAAAATGACTCTCAGGGTAAAAACATCTTTAAACACAAAGAAGATAGATTTTGACAGTTTCCTATAAATGAAGACCACAAGTTTTCTTTAAGTCAATGAAAAAGCACAAGCGTATATTTTATCAGCCGTAGCTGAATGAAATATGGTAAGATATAGCCAAAAAAAGGCTGATTGTAAACATTGCTGGGCAAGAGAACCAAAACTCTGCTTTATAATGTCAATACAAAGAGCAAAAGATATATCATAAAATGTTTCCTTCAACACTGTAAAAAGAAACACAACTTGCTTTTGTGAGTACACTAACAAGAAGTATACAGCAGTTTGTCACAGATTTGAGTCATGCATTGCGTGTGTCATGGTGCACATGCTTTAGTCTGTCCAAGACATACAATCTTTGTGTAAAGTGTGCTATTAATGTGTGCTCTCTGACCAAGCAAAAGGCAACAGCACTGAGTTGTTGTCAGTTGTGTGGATGGCATAAAGAGAGAGGGCTGGAGGATATCGCTGATTGTTTAGCAAAGAGGCGAATACCCCACTACAGTCCTTGTACTATTTGCCCTTATAATGCGAAATAACCAACGATATCAGTACTCACGGGCAAATTAATTAACAGCTCTTTATAAAAAGGGAAAAAATGGACACGTCACAGCTCTTGTGGTGCACTTCTCTCAAGCATACTATTATGGTCACAACAATGCAAAGACTTTCTTTGACCCTTTTGTTGCGACACTGAGAGGGGATTGACAATTGTAAACAAATTTAAGCTACATAATTGGCTAGCATCAGTGCACTAGGCAAAGGCTTTATCATTTCTTTTCGCTTAACCCGATCTATCAGTTTTGGCTGTGTCCCTCTTTATGTAGATATGTAACAAACTCTGATACACTTCATTTGAGGCAAAGGGGATATAGTAGGCTCACACAAAAAGTATGAGCATTTAATGCAAAAATGTGGGCATTTCACCCAGTAATATAACCACCAAGAATTGCAGTCAATAACCCAATACCATGGATATTGATACTTCTACCAAATACATTGCAGGCCATTGGTTTGGTTTGGAGTGAAGATGGTTTTGGCTTACAACACTGTAAGGTCATTAAAGGGATGGGCTACTTCGACCCTGCCTGTCAGTGCCAACCCGGGCTGAGATAGACATGGTCCCAGCAGGAAAACAGAGATATACTCAATCAAACAAACTGCCCCACGAGGGCCTCGAACTCACATCCTCTGCGTGATAGGCAAAGCGCCTAACCATTACACCACAGACGCCGGTTTACAGGCCATAGCAACGAAAATAGGACAATAACTTACATAAAAACACATAGGAATAGTTGCAGTCCTTTTCTGATTTTTATCCTAGTAAAATATTCACATCTAGTTCCCTGTCTACAAGAAAATTCTAAGACTTTTGACAATCCTATAGTCCAGGAAATTCTCATTATGATGTCTGATTTGAACTTTTATTAACATGACTGGAAGACAGGTTCAGAAAAAGTAAAGTTTGGACCCTCAATTTCTTCGCCGGTAACTATAAAAAATATCTCTGTGTGCACCACATCGAGCAGAATTAAAAAGTATTGCAATTAAAATCCAAATCGACATACACACTGTATGTGTGCAAACATTTGAGGGATCAGTCTTTACTTTGCCTGAAGGCCTACCCACGCATATTGAGCCCAGTCTATAAAACAAAAATGAACACTGTTGTCTTTTTCCTCCTATGAAATAAAAGAATAGTTGACTTCAGGGCAATGCCTCCTTGACTGTTGCTGTCCTAGTCCTCTTTGATGTCCTCATGTACAGCATAAAATAGTTTCTGTGTTATGACCGAAAACTTTCCTGTGGAAAAAAAAAGGTATATATTTATGTTCTGGACACAGAAAACAAAGCACTGTATTGAAGACTATCCAAGGAAATGAAATACATTGAGTTGATTTTGCTCCATTCTCTCCATTTTTGTTCATAATTGAGTAGGCCTACTGGTATTCTATTCATCAAAATTTCTGTCTGTAAAATATATATAGACCTATACATTTTTGTCTTGAAAATAATTTTTCCCTTAACATGGAATTCAGTCTCAAGCCTTGATGCTAATACAAAACTCACAAGAGCATAGACATCCGACAGATAAATGAACTTCTTGTAGAATTAAATAATCACCCCCACCCTCCCCCTTAAAACAAGCAAACGAAACAACAAAAAACCCCATCCCTAAACAAAAATGAAAATCTTGAGAATGTGTGTTACCGAAAGCAATTCTGAATCCTTGCGGCTTGTTCTTCCACATGACTCCGAGCATGTAGACAGGGATGCCGGTGGCAATCATGATGAGTCCCATCAGACATTCCATGGGACTGGAGGTGAGCGGTGTGATGATCAGGAAGACGCAGACGATCAAGTAGAACACTGGGAAGAACAGATTCACCTGGCAACACAAAAATATAGCATCAATTCACAATAGAAGTGAAAGGGTTATGAAATAATAGTGCTGCCGCCAAAGGCGAAGTGAAGTTTCCCATTTTGGAAAGAAAATTTTCATACATACATAATTTAGAAGCATTGTAATAATAGCACTTCATATAGCAATAAAATATCAAAAGACTTTATGAATGCTGTCGATATGAAGAAATTAAAATCTTTTAAATTTAAATGAATCCACCAAATTGGAAAAATGCCCTTTACCCTCCGATGGTAGACTGATGGCATGGTGCTAAATATGTCACAGGTTCATCTGAGAGAACTTTGCATAAACAAATGTTGAGGTTATGAATACAAGATAAAAAGTGTGCAATCAAATATGTGAAGCTGAAATCTAATGAATAAAAAATGCAAAAAATCAATGTGATATAAAGAAAATCTAGCTGTTTAGGCAGTTAGGCTTACATGTAGGATAACACTGAACATTTACGATAGAAACTTTCCACTTGCACATAGTGCTGGGATGAAATAGTAATCTATTTATATAACCATTCACAAAAAATAATTGAGGGCACCTAATTTGTGTATGATTTCACAAAAAATTAGCTCTGACATAAAGTAAAAAGAATATATCAACCTTTAATACACATGCATTTCAAGGATGTATAAATTGAATGCTAAAGCTTTGCTATAAGAGAAGATAGGAGAGGGGATATATGGCACTTACTTTGATGGGTCTCTCTAGATTTGGTCGTGTTACTCTGAGGATAAGCAATCCACTGACTGACATGCCAATAAATAAAGTTTCCACAAAACTTGCGTAGTTGATGAGAGCGTAGATGTCGTTGGAGCTCAGCATGATAAGGGATGTGATGCACTGTGAAGGAAAAAACCCACAATGATTAAATGAAAAAAAAATTGAAATTCAGGGAAAGAACAAATACATGTTCCATTAGTTCATTTGATATGAGTGGTATATTTCTACTTTACCTGTTTCTATTGGGACAAAGAAAAGGGGTGACAACTGCTGAAATAGCTTACAGGTAGAGGGCACAGTATTGTTAATTGTTAAACCCATGACTGTGAGGAGGAGGGAAAAGCAGTTTATTAGAGCCCAGCAATATAATACATATTTTAAAACAATGAAGCGAAATCCATAACAATTGGTGAATCATCGGAGTATAAGCTCTGTTCTTGCCAGTGTCTCTTCTTCATCCCAAAATATCCCTTGTATTGTGACAACTGAAAAATGTTTTTGCCCTTAAACTTCAAATAAAAATAAATGGATGAAAAAAGCAAGTGGTGTTTCCTGAAAACTTGGTTTTCCTATAAACTTACCCCAAAGAGTAGAGATGGAAGAGGCGTAAGAAGCTTAATGTTGATGGTTGCTAGGAAACCAGGAAGATGGCCATGTCGAGCTCCCACAAAAAACAATCTGAGGATGTAGGAAGATGAAAACACTTCAGATGATTTCAGTAATGACAAGGCAATGTTTAGTTGGCAATACGTTCTGAGTCTGTAAAGAAACTGCCATTAAAAAGAGAAAAGAAAGCAGCATAAAACTGTGCAAAGTGAAAAGCAAACTTGAAGGATTCATGAAAGCCAATAGCCCTCCCCCCCCCCCTCCCCCAAAGAATATAAATAAATAATACAAAACAACCCCAACACCATCAACCACCACACAAACAAGAAACCAACAAGTGTGCATGTTGGACCGAAGCACAATGCGCATTGCACTTTAAAAAAACCCAACTGTCAAGCCCTGGCCACGTGTAGTAAAATTCCTCTCTTGCTAGTGGTGATGGTCTTGTTACAAGTTTATTGAAATTATTATTGAAAGAGGTAGGTCTACATCGCAAGTACTCTTGAATGTCCTATATTACATAGCCCACAACATCAACACTATTGTATTTAGGGCCTATCCATTGTTGTATAATTGATTGATTGGTGGGTTTGGATCTATCACTTCTGCAAACACTGTAAGGTCATTTATAAAGAGGCAGGACCTCTGTTCCAGTGTCCATCTCTGATAGACAAGGGTCGGAGCTATGAAATTTTTTCAAAGTAGGGCGATACAGATAGACTTACCTTGAGGAGGTAAAAATTGCTCCATTCAGGGCTCCAAATGTAGAACATGCTACAAAGACTGGCATAACCCATGACATCACGCCCAGTGTTCGATCTGCAAAGGTCTGTAAAGAGAAGAACATAAACAAAATTACCACAGAATATGTGAAGCTTTGACAGATTCATTATATCTCTTTGCATGCTGATTACTAATCTATAACTGTTCTATACCATCAAATATGAGATGACACCAAGACTTGATAACAATACGTGAAACAACTCTTTCATCTTTACCCATGTACAAATTTCATCTGAAGGAAAAATTTTGCCCAATATCATTTACAAACAAAAGATTACTTTCTAAGGATCTAAAGTTCTCAAACTCATGCCAACCACATACTGCACTCCAATAAAGAACACGAATAAAGGAAACATCTACTAAATTTAATTATGAGAAAAACCAACAAATTTACATTCTCAAAAAATAATTTCCTGTTACACAAGGGTTCTCTTTTTTTCAATTACCACATCAAGTTTGATGTTCCTTTTCTTCTGAAAGGATTTGTTGTAAAATATGCCACTGCCAACATGGATTGTTATGCTCTCATACTAGGTAAGTTTGTTTATATTTCAACAGGATTATACTTATAGCACAATCATCAACATTGAGAGGTCATCACAGCAGCAGGTAGAAGATTAGGACAATACTAACACCAAAGATTGTAAAGGGAATAAGATGGAACACTCTTCTCTTCCGTCTACTAAAAAATGCGTCCGGAAATGAGTGGTGCCTCCAAAAGGCAACTAACCCTTTGATTTTGATGTAAACAAAGCGTCACTCTTCTCTTCCGTCTTCTAGAAAAAGTGTCCCACAGTGCACACTAGCCCTCCAAACAGTGGCCATTTTGCTGCGTTTGTTTACACTTCAATCTGCTGATAAAGTTACCTGACGCTTGGTGGCGCCACTCGTTTCCAGGACACAATTTTCCCTAACTGTAGGGTCTTTACACTTTTATGATCTTTGCTAATACTTAAAAAGAAATTGAAGGAACCCACCACAAAAGCCCACCCACCAACCACCAGCAAACCTAATAGGCAAGACAACAGGCAGACAAAACAAACTGACCACAGCCACAGCATCCGAGGCCAGCATCTCTGCAGGAGACATGACAGCAAAGTAGGCGACGTTAGCCAGGATGTAGATGATGGTCACCAGGGGCAGGGAGATCCAGATGGCACGGGGAAGGTTCCTGGGAAAAGACAGGAGTATCAACATGATGACAGGAATGAAGGAGGTGACTGATTTATAGAGGCATCAGCTTCTTTGGTAATTTTAGCCAAGGGTTTGCATTCTGTTGAGAGGAATAGTAAGTTGCTTCTTGTCTTATATTAATATCTTAAATTAAAGTAAGCTATTATGATTTTCCATAGTAGTATAAATTTCTTAATTTAAGACTAATTCCTGTAAAAGAAGAAAGTAAATTTCACTTGTGCTGAGGCATCAGGTCTCAAAAATAGTCTGACAAAAAATAATCTCAACAAGAACTTTGAACTTTTCGGCATAATTTTTTCACATTATGTAATGACAAAGGTAATTTAACGTAACATTTTCCATGGCTTCAGACAAACGTAGGCAACCTGGCACTAACGCCTTCTCGCCCTTACTGAATTGGCTTCACGCAACTGAAAAGGAAAAAAAAAAAAACCGCCGAAATATGGGACATAGCTTGACACACTGTAGGTAGCCATTTATAATTGTTCGATTGTTCCCCTTCGCACAGCTATTTCGTCCAGCGACCGTGAACAACTCGATATTATAAGTGTAACTTTAGATACTACAACCTAAGAAACTACCCATGCGTCTACGACTCACGCAATGTGATTTATCAGCCTGTGTGTAATTCTCAGTGTAATCAATTGCTACTTACTTATATGGCTCTTTCAGCTCCTCTGTGACAAAATTCAAGTAGTTCCTGTAAAAAAAGAAAAGAAAGCATCATATTAAGTAACTATGTAGCCTACAAGTTATACACACACAAACATATTATGGTGTGCGTGTATGTGTGTGTGTGTGTGTGTGAGAAAGAGAGAGAGAGAGAGAGAGAGAGATTTGACAAGGTCTGAAAGAAAGCAATGAATTGGTGACATATCAAGAAAAGGACACCCGGCTGGGAGGAGTGGGGTTAGGGGGGAGCAAGGGGGGGGGGGGGGTGGAAAGTTGTTTGGTTTGGTTTTATTACCAGTTTTACGCCCCCCTGCAAAAATTTAAGGTAAGTTTGTTTGATGGGCTACTTCGACCCTGCCTGTGTCAGGGCCA
>JAUKPP010133083.1:0-13453 GCA_032273245.1 Phyllaplysia taylori
GGCAATACAACGCCAGACCTCCGAGTTTTACTGTTTTACTTCCATCTCCGATAGGACCAGGGTCGGAGCCATGAAAACTCTTAAAAATCCAGGGGAATCTCCCTGGATTTGAACTTGGGATCCTCATCTGTAGGCTGGCTCACAGCCGCCCCCACTTTCTTTGAAATAAAACCTCCACCCTACTGTGGCTTTTACACATTGAAAAATAGTTTTTAAAAAATCGTATCAATTTGTGATGTTTCTCTATCATTTCCAAACAGGATTATCGAGCTTTGCGGTCAGAATCCAAAAGGTATCTCAGATGAGATCATCAAGCAGTCGATGCCACAGTGTGATATTCAACAGAGAGTCACTGCTGTCAACAGACTCCTGTCTACGGTAAGGATTACATTCACAATGATTATTCATCTTGCAAGGAGAAGTTTGCTCTTGGTCACAAGAGATTTAAAACAAAGCGTCACATATTGATGTGCACAACAAAAAAAGATTTACACATACAGTGGAATCCGCATAAGTAGACATTGCTTGGACTATTGAAGTCATGTTGAATGAAGGGATGTCAATGTAGTAGATAAAGAAAAGGTGGGGAATTCCAAATCGCGTCGACTTTAGTCAAGTGTGAAGTTAAGAGACGTCGAGATATGCAAGTTCTACTGTACTTAAAATGAAAATAGACACATGTGGATATATTATTACACCCCTTGTACTGATATATACCTTCATTCTCTTTCCATCCTTCTCTCTTTTCTCTCTTTTTTTAATGTAACACTGTGGGTTCCATTATCTAAATGCAGAAATTGAGTGCCTTATTAATTAGCTTCTGTGATGTTAGTTTTATTTGAAAAGTTGGCGTTAGGCGGTTGCGTTGTTGTTGTCTGCCGTTTTCTTTTTTTGCATTTTTTTAAGTGTCACTATTGTCCTTATGTACTTCCTGGGTCGGAATTGACCCTACAGTACTGTCAAACCTCAGCAAAACAAATATCAGTTGAAGAGAAAAAGTGGATGGTTTGCAGGCCTCTCTCTGGTATGGTCTGTTCCTTTTGCTTCCTTTTCAATCAGTTTTACTTTTGTCCTTGTTTCCACTTACGTTACAAAGTCTTTCGAATCCTTTGGGATCCCAGAGATTGCGGTTTCTCTGTTGGAGAGCCACTTTCATCCTTGGTTCTGATTTTGGCAAAGGGGAATTTTAAAAAGAAAAGTTTAAAAGTTAGTTGTGTGTGAAGGTGCCAGGAAACAGTTCTGTTTTTAACTGTCACATTCCACCACCATGCTGTTTGAATCTATAATTCACCAAACGGATTACCGACGCTCTGGTGTATTGGTTAGGCTCTTCGCCTGTCAAGCAGAAGACCTGAGTTCGATCTCACGCGCGGACGAGCTGAGTTTTTTTACTGTTGGGATTTTTCACTCTCAGCCTAGGTTGGCCTTGACAGGTAGGGTTGAAGTAGCCTGTCTCTTAAATGACCTTACAGTGTTGCAGGGGACGTAAAACTGGTAACTAACTAATTGACAAATTCATATGTACTGAAACAACTCACAACTGTTGTACTAACACTTACAATTATTGTATCTACGGTCAAGTTCAAAACTTAATTATTTGTTTCATTTCCTTCTATTTATTTCCTTAGAATCGCTTGGAACTGCTGAAAAGTGGGTCAAAACTGTTGTACAGGTTGAAAGATCCTGATGCTGCCAAGTAAGAATTTTCGTGTTTACCTAAATGTGCATCTTTTTTATTTCTAGGTTAGATAGCTTTGGCCTTTTATTTAGTCTTGAGAAACATTGACAGCTGTCTTTCAACTTCTTTTTATACCCCTTTATGGTTCACAAAATTCAGTAACAAGATCATACATGCTTGTTGACTTTGGGTACATTGAAATTAGTTAAATTTTGGGTTTGAAGATTCCAATTCGTTGTTTATTTATGTATTGATCTTCCATATATGCGTTACAAAGGTTGTGTTTTTATGATGTTCCTAGCCCTGCTCAGCTGGGGTCAAACTTTGGTACCCGATAAGAATGATAAATTATAAAAGATTTGAATTTTTGGTTTGGTTTGGTTACCAGTTTTGCGTCCCCTCAACACTGTAAGGTCATTTGAGAGACGGGCTACTTCGACCCTGGCTGAGAGAGAAAAAATTTCAGCAGAAAAAACCCCAGATTATCCGCACTCGAGGATCTATCCAGGATCTTCCGTATGACAGGCGAAGAGCCTAACCATTACACCACAGCGCTGGTCTTTGAATTTTTATGAAATGTACAAAATCTTCTTGGTCACACTGGTTTAAGTCAAGCCCTCTCAAAGAGCTGACATCTCTGTAATTTTTTTTCATGACTGAAGAATCGTGATAAAAAGACGTAGCAGTCTTAATACTAATGATTAGTACAGAACAATGAAAACATCTTTAAAGAAAATTCAGTTGTTTTTTTATACAAATCAAGCAAGTGGAGTTGGGAGTTATGTTATGACTGCGTGCATTTTGCTTCCCACCATCTTTTGAATATGTTTTCCCCTCTCTGTAGAAAATTATGTTTCAATAAATTATATTTTGTTAATGTAATGCGCTGCACATGATAAGTATTTTATATTTCCTTACACAGGGAGGTGAAGGGAGCAGACACAGAGGAGAAGGTTGTGTTTCAGATTATCAAAGATGCCCAAAACAAAGGTAAAGGGAGAAAGCATCTTGATGTCATATGTTGCCTTGTTTGTTCTAGGAACCTGCTCCTTCTTTACTTATAAGGTAACAAAGGTACTGACCTAGTTACTTTATTGGTTTACTGTGTTGGTGTAAGGAAGTCACCATTCAACTGTGGAATGGTTGCTAAGTGAATAATTCTGGACTTAGGTAAGGTATAGGTAGTAAAACCATTTCATTTTCCTTTTCATAGTTTGGATTGATGTTTTAATCTCATAATTTACCATTCCTTCATTGTATACCTTCTCTAAAGCTAGGAAGACATGAAAATATGTTGCTGTTATTCACCTTTAGTATTTCTTCTCAGTGCTATTTTTGCAGTTATGGGACATACTTACAAAAAAGAAGTTAAGTAGTTAAGCAAGCAAGTTGCACCTTGAGGTGATCTTAGTTCAAAAGGGCAGATTTATGCTGTATTGTATGTTTTGGCAAAATTCCTTTACCTTTCTTTATCAGTTGATGAATCCTTTTGGGGTTAGGATGTGCTGCAGTCCCACTGAGCTGCCATTCATTGTGAGTTTAACAACAATTTCTCTCATGTGATCTTTGTTTCTCCTCAGGGATATGGACAAGAGAGATCCGCATGAAGAGCAATCTCAAGAATATTCAAGTTCTGAACAAGATTTTGAAAAACTTGGAGAGCAAAAAGCTGATCAAGGCTGTAAAGTCTGTCAATGTAAGGGAATTCATACATTCTGATTCAGTCATAACTTTTTTGTTTGTTATTGATATTTTTTTTCGGTTTATTTTTCAATGTCATCTTATGGCGTTCTTCTGTTGAATCTCACTTAGTTTTTTTCTTTGTTAGTAGTTCAAAATAAATTTTCCAGAAAGAGCACATAGTGCAGAGAACTCAGCTTCTGATTTTTTTCATCATCGTGAAGGCAATATTCTCCACCTGTAATGATAAGGTTTATCCTTTCTATATGTTCATTTGGCAGATGGTACAGTCGACAATGTGTGAGTTGATGTCAGGGGAATTATGAAAAACAGACCAACTCATCTGAATTCAACTTACCTGTTTTTATAAATGTAACGAAAACGAAGGGCTGGGACTTTGGAAAACGATTATCTGAGAAATCAACATGAGAGGAGTCAACTGTTAAAAGTAAATGATGATCGAGGATTCAGTATTTTCTATTTTTAAATTCTAAAAAAGCGCAACATGATAAGCAGTTTAACAATGTGCAGTCAAAACTAAGTTTAACGAATGGAACTTGACTCTGACTATGTTTTTGGTTTTTTTCCAGGCCTCCAAGCGCAAGGTCTACATGCTGTATAACCTTGAACCTGACCAGTCAGTGACAGGAGGTCCATGGTACAGCGCTTCAGAATTCGAGTCGGAGTTTGTAGAAATCTTGAATGCTCAAGCACACAAGTTTCTTCAACAAAGGGTAGGTACTTGGTAGTACTAATTTTACTTCCCTTATAATTTAGGCAAAAAAATTGTGGACCAAATGCTAAGTTACAAATGGGTGTTTTTTCTTATGTATGGAGGGAAGAGGGGGGGGGGGGGATTTTTTTCCAAAATGTGTCTATTTTCTTCTTTGTTTTTCATACAATATATACTTTAGCATCCGGGGATAGTTTAATAGAAGCAGGCCATTTTGTAAGTCATGCTCTCCGGATTGCCCTTCAATAGTGAACAGAGTGCATCAAATTTGTATACAGTCGAATCTGCCTTCGCAATCACCTTTACAAACGCCCCTTTCCAATTTCTTCCTTGTTTTACTTTTTCTATACAATGACATCCTCTTGAGAATGAATGATTGTCTTGGGCAGGTTTGACTGTATTGAATTCTCTTATTCTGTCATTTCTTTCAGTGTAAATCTCTTAGGTCCGTAGCAGACATGTTTTTATTTGTGTATGAATGACCACTTGAAAAAAATACATTTCGATATGAAGTGCAAGGCTGTTTTGTATGAAAACAAAAATTAGTTCATAATATTGATGTTAAAGTATTTTTAAAATTATAAATCAATACTGTCCTTTTACTCCAAACACCTGTAGATCATACAGACAGTTAGTTGCCAATGTTGTTAAATCACATTGAATAATAGTTTACTGGATTTTATGTTTTTCCAAACAGGCAATTGATGCCCAAAAAGTGTACGTGGATGAGCCATGGACCAGACTTCAGGCCTCATATGCCACAGCAGAAGATGTTTTGAAATACATCACAAACTTGGGGATCAGCAAGGTTGAAACAATTTCGTTGAATTATGAGCTGCAACCAAACCATTTTTATTGTTGTTGATATTTTTGCTCCTTGAAAGGCTTTACAGTCATTGAGGAAGTAGGTTAGATAAATCCTGCCGGTCAAGGCCAGTTTTTTCTGAAAGGGACACTATAACCCATCAAAGTGACAAAGATTAGATGCGCAATTAAAACTTTTCTCCATTTGAAACTCCCATCTGGTGCATGATAGACAACAGTCTAACTATTACTTTACATTACATACACAGGTCGTCTAATGTCAATTTTGTATCGGAGCTCACATTTTGATAGTGCATTTTATTATTATAATAGAAATATCGTGAAGACAACCATGTGATTTCTTTGACATTTTCTATCAACAAAATTTATTTTTCATTATAACTTAAAGGGAAATTTTGTGAAAATGTTGCAATGATTACTCCCTGCTGAATATCCTGTTCCTCCTCCAGGTAAATCTTTCACTGAAAGACATGGAAGCCATCCTGAATACCCTTATTTTTGACGGAAAAATCGAACTGTCGGCCAGGACGGCCGGCACTGTGGGCTCTACGTCTGGAGACTCCTCCACCAAGATCTACAGAGCCGTGAAGACCCTCTCAGATACCTCAGCCTTTGTGCGGACACCATGTGGTGTATGCCCTGTAAGCTCTTTTACATTTTCTCATGTGGGTTTTTTCTTTAGTTTTGTTTGTTGGCTGAAAACAGGGGGGTGATATGTGTCTTGACAATTTTCACAACTGTTTGACAATTATAGATATAAATCTTTTAAATTGTTATTGACACAGTGTTTTAATAGTGAAAGACAGACACAAATATAAAACTGACTTTTAGCCAGAAAATTGAATTTGTTTATACAGCTTTTTTTTTGCTGTGCAAGCCTCTTTTTTTCTTTTTTTAAAAATCAATTTGCAACTTTGTCGCACAGGCCTGATTGTTCTGGTTGTTTGTTCAATACATCTTGCATCCATGCAATTTTAGCTGAAGTACATATGCACACAGGACTGTTTTCTTTGAAGAGGGATCCAAATCACATCTACAACCATGATCTAAAGATATCACAGCTGTGCATAAAACAAATAGCAAGAAAACAGGGCATGAGGTCAAACTGCTACGTCCGTTTTGCTTGTCCTTGTGTCTCTAGTAAAGTATGACAATTTTTACTCACATATTAAAAAACCCAGCTGCGTTGGCGGCTTCGCCGGGGTAATAATAATGGAAGAGGGAGAGATAGAGCATACATAAAGTGCGTCCAAGTTTGACCTTATTTCATTTCCTAATAAGAAGATTGGGGTTTCAATCCTCATAGGAAGCTGCATGCGAGCATGAGTTCACATAGTGCGTGCGGGAAACTTGCGAGGCGCACTCGTGTCGAACACATCTTGAAAGCCTGTCTATTGTTTCATTTCTCAGTGGAATTATTATAAAGGCCAAAGAAGGACGGGAACTTTTTGTCAAATATATTTTTCTAAATTCAGGAAATTAATAAATAAAAAATTAAAGGCCGTCATGAGGACCTATACATCTTTTTGCAGGCAGCTGCCAACTTTCAACTGTGTAGCTATCGCGGTTTTATGGGAAAAGTGACACATGGGTTTCCAAGTTGTCAAATATAATACATGTAGATATAATGTGTTCTACTGTCAGAAAAAAAATAATCTTCAAACACTTTCAGGTTATTTTTAAGGGAGAATCCTGTCTCTGCATTTAAATCATTTTCAACATGACAAAATACATGTACTTCACCATTATCTCTTTATCACAGGTAGGCCTATCTCAAGAGTGCTCAACTCGGGCCTGCCTACACACTACGTGCGGAGCTAACATATGCCCTACATTTGCAGTTTAAATAGACCTAGTATGTTAAAAAGGAGAAAATGAGCTCCACAAAAGATGCATATCCGAGTTTAGGTATGAGTGTGTGCAGTCCTTATTGCCACTTCCTAGACAAACATTTTTTAGCACATGCGCCTGTAGTTGAATAGAGGTGCATGATGCTGCATGTTCCCTGTTTCTGTTTAGACAAATTGATTGACCTTTGTAGTGGGATGAACACTCTTGTTTTCTTTTTCCTTGTTCAGGTTATATCCCGATGCACGACTGATGGCTTGATATCTCCGAAAACCTGTATCTACATGAAGGACTGGTTGGATTTTTGACGGCGCTGAAAGTTGCAGCAAATGATGTGTAAAATTGTGAAGAGATATAGTGATGTGTGGATAAAAGAAGGTGAAAAAGACAGTGATAATGAATGTTGAATTTGAGAATGGGAGTAGAATTACAAGAGACTGTTTCAACCTTGTAATTTCTTTGGTGTTATTGAATTATGTACATATCTGAATGAATTCACTCCAATAAAATGGTTTTGATAATATAAAAAATGTGTGTTACTCCTTTTTTTCAAAGGATCTGACATGGATCTCCTATATTATGTTGCAGCTTGAAGCATTAATATACAGTGGATGCTGCTTAAACCGAAAGTGTCTAATACGAAAATTGCGATAATCTGAAAGAAAATGAAATCCCAGAATTTTTTCCTTCTTTGTCTTTGTAAAAAAACTCACGTTTAACCGAAAGACTTCTGCCTCTTAACTGAAAAGAATTTCCACGGTTCCGTTTTCAAATTCTGTTCACACAACCCCGAAAGTGACAAGGATCATAAAATTTACACAAGCGTCAAGATTACGAAAGACAAGACAGCGACGTAAGAACGCATCGTACGCACGTGTTGGTCGCAGGGCCGAGAGCATCACCGCCGCACGGGTAGGCCTACCGTAGTGTGCTTAGTAGGTCTACTTTGCTACACACTACACACACTGTGTAGTGTATGCTGTGTAATGATAAACGACACCCGAAGGCCCTAGATCCACATGTAAATTCTTGTAAACCTTGCTTCGGTGGATGTCTTAAATAGTCAGTCCCACTGTTGGTTTGATTTTAGGCCTGGTGCCTATTGTCTCTGTGAATCTAAACACAAAGGAAGAAAAGGATGTAACTGAGTGAATGAAGAAACAGAGATGGAAAGAGAGAGAGAGAGAGAGAGAGAATGGGGGATGATAAAAATAGAGTAGAGGGTACCGAGGTGTGCATTAAACGCGAGAGTGAGAGACAGAAGAGGGCATGCATGATGATCGCGGGGACTAGAAAGTTAAGAAAGGCATCAGAGGTAGATCTGCGATGCTTTGGTAAAGGACGCAACCTCTGATACACTCAGTGTCTATGACACACAGGCGAGCGCGAACCGGCAAACGGCACGGAGTACGAACGAGTAGGCCCGAATCGTAACTAAAGTAAACCTTGCAACGTCGTTTTTTTAATTGGTAATCTCAGAATATTTGGTCTGCCTCCTATTTTTCTTGAGAAACGAAAGACAAAGAATAAACCATGCGTTACAACGAAGGGGGAGCAGGAAAGAGTGAGAGAGGAAACAGATAGATGGAGCTTGGTGAGATGTGGGGGTGGAAGGGGGGAAAAGCTGAACAAAGTCAAAGAGAGAGAGAGGGGGGTGGGGGTAGACAGAAGGAGGAAGAAAAAGAGAAGGAGAGACGAACTGGTGGTGTGTTTGATGACGTCACTGGCACTGTTCTCTTTCTACTGCACACCACAAGCGCAGAGCACAGTACAAGCCTACTACAACAACTACGAGCGGCCAAGGAAGTCCAAGTTACACTCGTCTTACCCTTGCATTTCTTCTGTGTGAATGCTAAACAATTTAATCAAGTGACCTTATAATTGCGAAAAGAAAGTGGGATGTGCAATTTTACGGACACATCCCAGTAATTATTCGAAACTAGGTTCGTACTTAGTACTTTGTGCTTCCCTGAGCAGACTTACTTTAAACCGAAAAGTCGTCCAAACCGAAAAAATTAAGTCGGCCCCGCTGATTTCGGTTTAAGCAGCATCCACTGTAAATCTCTTCTTCTGGTTGGACAAAAGTGGTGACATGAAAAGTCAGAAAAATTAAAGATTATAAAATAATATTATGAATACATGTACTAGTGATGATGGCTCAGGTACAAATGAGCAATCTCCAAGAATTACAGGAGAGGCATACATCTTTCATTTCATCATCAAATATCACTTCAAATGAAAATTTCAACAGTCGGCTCATTTGTGTCTGACGCTGACACCATGGATGATTTGACCCTCCCTTACAACAGGCAAAACTCCTTTATACAGGCAATCTTTGGACAAAAATAAAGTCAGTATAGTAGAGTTTTACAACCGTCCCCTCTTAAATCTTTACCATCTCACAAAGGAGCATATCGTCAAAATTTGCCGTTTTGCATTATACCTGCCATGAGACGATACCCATTTAGATCTATTTTCTCCCAGAGCAGGGCATTGATACTTAAAAAATGGTTGAGCAGCTAGTGGTTTTTAAACAGAAAGAAATTAGAGAGCACGTAAAACTTGGATGTGCTTTCCTGAAACTGAAAATTGCCAAAAGTGCTGCTGGGCTCCTTTGTGAGATGGAGGACAAAAATGACTACCACAGATTGTCCAACTTCAGTATCGTTACATGACTGCCAGTGGTTAATAGTACTAGCTGTATCTACATTGTATTTGATTTCTTCCTGGTCCTTTCTGGGGCCAGTGGGATTTCATTATGTAGTCCTCACCAAGGAACAAAGTGTATACAGTAGAACCCGCGCAAGTCGACATCGCTGGGACTATTGAAAGCATGTCGACTAAAGAGAAAACCAACTTAAGGGATGTCAATATAGTAAATAAAGAATTCCAAATTGTGTCCACTTAAGCCGAATATCGAGTTAACAGACGTCTAGATATGTGAGTTCTACTGTACGTGTATTCTGCACTGTGATCACATTAGTCATTGAGCCAAAGAGAAGCCAATACTGCCTGTCAAAGTCCACCCAGACTGAGAGGGACACTGCCCCAGCAGGTAAGCTGAGAATATACTCAATCACACAAGCCTGAATCATTTCCAGAATCTTGACCAGTGATAAACTGGTGGACGCAACCCAGCATCGCCTAATCTCGATCGATCTATTTTGCACTTTTATGGTGTACAGGGAAAAACAATTAACAAACTGGTAATGGTGTCTGTGGTATGATGGTTAGACTCTCCGCCTATCATGCAGAGGATAGGAAATTGATTTCTACTTCTACGTAGGACAGGTATATCCATGTTTCTACTGGGTTGTTGTGTCCCTCTCAGTTGGATTTGACCCTGACAAGTGACAGACAGGGTCAAAGTAGCCCGTCTCTTAGATATAAATGACCTTCATGTTGTGGGATAACCAAAACCAACAATAGGCAATTACAATGTTTTAACGACCCATTACAGCTTCAGCTGTATGCAACACCATGACTATGAAAATCCAATTACTGCCAGATAAGAAGAAACAGGTGACATTCTGGGTGGGTAAATGAGCATTATCTTGCAGTCTGTTGTGTTATAATCGGGCTCTCACCTCTCACATGGAAGACCAGTTTGATCCCACTAGTGGACGATGATGTTTTTCTACTGGGATTTGTACCTCTAAGCCTGGGTTACAGGGTTGGCCCTGACAAGCAGGGTCAAAGTAGTCTGTCTCTTAAATGATCTTACAGTGTTGTAAGGGATGTAAAACTGGTAACATAACCAAATCAAAAGCGTCTGTTGGAGATTATCACTGTGCAGCTCCAGAGTGCGTGTCCTACCACCTTGATGGCCATATTACTACAGGGAAAATTAACACCAATTATAAGAACTGTACAATTCAAACAAATGGTGATTTAAAGCAAGTTACACGACTGTTACTGATGCTATTTCCCAACCACATACAAAACTAAAAGTGTGGGTGGGTGCAACAACAACAAAAAAAAAAAAACACAAAATCTAAAATAAACAATTTTATTTATTTCCATACAGCACCAGATTTTTTCACTTTTTTACCTTTTTTCATATTCACCAGTTTGGAAGGCTTTTCTTTTTTAAATGAGTTCACATTCTTCAACCCATCTTTTCTTTTCTTTTTCTTCTTGGTAGCCTTTTTATTATCTGTACGAACCTGCGGTTCCACATTTGTAATATGTGCTAATCTTTGTGACTCAATGGACACTTTATTTCTGATAGTTCCAGATGACTCATGGGCATTTTTCTCCAAGTTCATTTCAACACTGGGTGTCAGTTTCTTTTCATCAGGTAGCTGAATAGTCTGTTCATGGACTGGTAGTTTGACTTTCTTTTTCCTCTTGCGCTTTATAGTATTGACTGACAGCAGTGTGTCTGGCTGCTCATTCAGCAATGACAAGTTTTCCAACCTTGGGTCAGATGCAGTATTTTCTGAAGATTTTCTAGACTCTTTTTCAATTTTTTTCTGTTTTTTCAACAACTTTTCCATTTTTTTCTGCTCTTGAAAATGAACTTCAGGTGCAGCTGTTATTTGTTTGTGCTTTTTCTTCACTTTCTGGCTCTGTGTGGCTTTCTGTTGTTTCTCAAGTTTTGATTTCTTGTGGTTGCCATTGAAGTCAGGGGAGTCGTCCAACTTTCTTTTGGTCGGGACACACACAACTGGGGATGGGGCAAAAATGTCAATTGCATTACAAATTTCTAAAAAGCTGTGGGTTAAAGTAAAGGCGAGTCTATTTTTCCAGCAAGTTCAGAAGTCTCAAGCCACATATTTCCATTTTTGTACGCCTTACTTTTTTTTTCTTTCATGTATTATGTGTGCTATCTTTAATGTTCTGATTAAAAAGGAGTACATGTTTGACAAAATTTTAAATGTTGATAAGATTTGTATGGTGAAAATTACCTCTTTCCCAGAATTACACATTGCAATAAGACAGAGAGGAGCTCGTAGAAAAACCCAATGAACATTGACTGCATGTTGAAATAGTTTTGCACAAACAAGACTTGCAAAAACACATTGATGACGTCCAGTCAGAGTAGCTAACTAGGATGACCAGGAGATTTCACATGTCCACTGACACCATCAATATAAGCTGCCACATGATGTAATGGGACACTCATTGAAATGAGGATATAATGGATGGTTGGAGGGTGCTGTGGTGTGGTTTTCTGTCTAATTGAGGCACTCATCGATCAGAAATGAGGATATGGATAATTAAAGAAATTCAATTGTGGTTCTCTATATTTACTTCTTTCTTTATGTGAATTTTGCTGTCCTTTCACTTTCTGATGCTGATAAGACCTTAGTGAGTCAACGACACCACCAAAACTTTACCAGAAGTAAAGCTCCTGCCAATGTTCTGTGCCAAATCATGCTCTATTGTTAATCCAAATTTTTCTCAGACAATCATTAGCTTTGACCCCTTGCCGTATCACAGATGGGCTTTAAACTTGGAGGTTCTACCACTGAAATGACCTTACGGTGCTGCAAAGGGCATAAAACAAAACTAAATTTTTAAAACTGTGGTAAAGACATGTCCTACCTCCCAAGTCTTCTTCCTCGTCAGCGAAAAAAGTTGATGTATGAGTCTGCAAGCTTGGCATGGTTACACTGGATGGGATATCTATGTTGGGTTCTTTCTCCTGGGTGGGCACAGACTCTGCGGTCAGGTTTGCGAACCTGAGGAGATAAATGGAACATTGCCATCAGACTTTAGCATAGAGCATTCAAACATAAGTATAGGACACTAGTAAAGTCAAACTCCCCATATTGCTACCTAAAGACAAAAGCATAACGAGCCATTACACAATTCAACAGGTAGAACAAGATGTGTTTTTCGTAGAAAGAACTGGAAAATATATAAAGTATTTTATTTTTAAAAATTGTTACATTTTCACTTGACTGAAAGTTGCCAATGTCCCTTGTCAGGGTATTGTCCCATCATGGCAATAAAACTTAAACTTTACAAAGGATTTCATTTTAAACTTCATGCAAATTGTCACATCACTACGTCAACACTGAGAGTAAAAAATATGTGTATCTCAATATCAAAATAAAATCACAGAGAGATGTTAATGTCATTTGACTTAATATTGTTATCTAAATATTTATCCTGATTTTTAGTATAAAAAAAAGAAAGAAAGAAAATATCTGACATACAAAACAATTTACGCCAACAGATTCATGAACGAATGTATATACACGTACATCGTTATACAAACATATCATGCTGGTCAATTACAAACGAAAAGCAGAAACATTTCTCATAACACAAAACAGAAAAAGGGTATAAAAGGTATCGGCATGATCCCATGACTATGGAATGCAATTACCGTATTTCTTGTACCTCAAATAGCTCTGATATTTTAATTTAGCAAAGTACAGGGTGCATACACATTCTAGAAAGTCATTTTCAAGACCTTTTCCATGCTTTTCCCATACCACTTCGAAGATTTTCCTGACCCACACTACCTACAACTAAAAGCACTCCGTGGGTAAAAAAACTAAAAAACATAAAGAGTCAACATAAAATTTATGTCTGCTCCATTTTTATTTTCTTTAAGTAACTAAACAATCCCTCCCCCCTTAAATACCCCCCACTTCCATGCACAGATTTTCTATCTCGTTAACTTTTCAGTCTTTTGTACCTAAGAAGTCAAAAAAAAAAGGGGGGGGGGGGGG
>JAUKPP010133194.1:0-20885 GCA_032273245.1 Phyllaplysia taylori
TTTATTTATCGACATTTTTATATATCGACATGAAATCCACTTCCCAAGGCATGTCGATATAAGCGGATTATACTGTATTTCTATTTCGTCGAAACATGAGCATCAGTTGTTCTTTCTGCAACATGTAACGTCTCACTAAAAAAAGGAGAATCTCACTAAAAAATTTATAAAATCTCACTAAAAATTCATTTTGAAAGTAGGCAACTCTGATTATCATTAACTCAACTGCCATTATTCTGATTTCACAGACGCAAGGCGATGTAGTCCATATCAACTTCAGTTTTGTGCCATGCATAGCAAATTCATGTGTGAATGCTGGAGAATCATCAATGTTTTTAAAAAGATTCATATATGCATTTTTAAAACTCTGTTGACCCCAATATGATATTCTATATTTGCAAAACAAGTCCTTTGTATCGCATTTTCATTTCTTCATCTGTATAATTTTTAACAAAAATCATCAGTTTTATGCTTGATTTTTATCTAAATTCATTCTTGATTGTTTAGATTTTATTTTGTGTGTATATTTACTAATTGTGGAATGGATGCCTGAGGAACAAACTTCACAAGTGACAAGGTGTAAGACAAAATGTACAGACTGCATTCAGTCTTTCATCTGTGACTTCTGTTTAATGTGACAGCTATATGGTAGATCACTCAGCTGTATTCCGCATGTATGTGACAAATACCGTATATATATACTAGTGTATACTGTAAGACGACTTGCATATAAGATAGGGGTAGACTTCAGATCGATCAAAATCAAGACAAGATTCCATTGGTGCATGTCTTCGAATTCAAGGCAAAAAGAAAAAAATTCCATTGAGATTATCAGAAATTCCTCATATTCTAAATGATTTGACCAGCATATCTGTGGGTATTTTGCCCCAAGACCCAACGATCGAACCCAAGATCAATGTGATGACAGCTAGTCTCAGGTTGCCAACTTTCACGAGAGTTGCCACACTGTTTCGGTGATCGGATATTGATAGTGTATAAGATGGGGTAGACTTGAACAGAAAATTTTTTGGAAAAACTCCCCGTCTTATTATACAGGAGTATGTACAGTATATGATGTCGTCTTGTGTTTCTCATGATGAGTTATTTTTATGTCCCCTTCCAATGTATGACAAGCCTTACTGCAGATCTGTCTCGAATCAAGGAATCGGTCGTCTCCCGGCAAAGCAATGTGTAGGGATGCTCTTTTCATTCTTTGTAGTTCTATGCATGATTAATCCTTTTAAGCACTGTCTGTTTACGTAATATTCTATTTTATGGGAATTAATCCCCATCTTAAGATGGTGGTTATCTTGCAAAGAATTTTTGTACATAATTTTCATGATTACTTTTAGTTTTGATTAATATATACATTGTAAATATGTTATCCTGATGTTTATAAGTATTTGTAACATACAATAAAACATAAGATTTCAAACAAATCTTTGTTGCTTTGTCATAATTTATGTATGCATCGAACTTTCCCTTCCCACTAAATTTCATCTCCAACAAAGACCTGCAACACTTTGTAGAGATCTTTCCACAATTGTAGAAAAACAACTGGGTAATAGAAATGTTGAAGCAAGCTGCTGTAGGAAGGATGTTTTTCCCCCCAGCCCCTTTGTAGGCTGGGGGGGGGGGGGGGGGGGGGGGGAGGAGGACCAGTTTACAAGGAACATATTGCAGGCACTATTTATTCCCAACAAATAATTTTATTATAATTATGATTTCTATGTGACACTACACAGGTTGATTAAAAAAGAATGACCTGATTTTATGAGGCCATATATTTTTATTTATAAGGAAAAGCAATAGAAAACTCAAGCTGTCTCAAGTATTGTTCTCACAATCAAACTTTTGTCTCCTGTCTTACAAATGTTCACTGGGGCCACCAGCAGCAGCACAGGCAACATCAATGCAATAAAAAAAGAATTCATCCCAGATGATGTAAATGCATCTTGGATATTTTTTCTCACATTTTTGCCAGATGGTGGCCATACTGAACACTTGTAAGACAGGAAATAAAACTGCTTGTGAGTAGGTCCTTCAATACTTTTAACTTAGCCTGAGTTTTCTATTCCTTTTCCGTATCAAAATATTGCTTCAGTCATTCTTTTTTAACCACCCGGTATACTGTATGTTTCTAGACAAATGACACGTATTCTATAAAATACATGTACCTGATTTGGTTTGGTTTGGTTACTAGTTTTACGTCCCCTGCAACACTGAAAGGTCATTTGAGAGACGGGCTACTTCAACCCTGCCTTCAGGGCCAACTCGGGCTCAGAGAGAAAAAATCCCAGAAAAAAACAACCAGATTGTCAACCCATGGGATCCAACTCTGGTCTTCCGCATGACGGGCGAAGAATGTAACCATTACACCACAGCGCCGGTTCAGGCCCACCAGGCAATGGATCAGATGCTCTCTATATCTCTACAAATACAGAGGCCTGCAACACAAAATTTGAAACACAGCTGTGGCTTTGAGTGAGGCCTTTGCAATTTGTATTTTAAGATTTATTGTACATGTATTTCTAACGCATATCTTGTGTATAAGACGGCTTAGGTTTTTCCAAATTTCGCCTGCTAGAGTCCACACCCATCTTATCCACAAGATGTCCTACATGTAAGAAATCAATATCAGAGCGCCAAAACATGAAAGGGGGGAAAACTAAAACTACCTTATATGGCATTGATCTTGGGTTTGATCATCCAGTCTTGGCGGAAAATACATATGTATATAATGGTCAAGTCATTTAAAAGTGAGGAATTTCTAATACTCTCGATGGACATTTTGCTTTTGTCCTTGGCTTTGAAGGCATGCATCAACAGAATTTTCATTCTAGATCTAACTGAACTCCAACCTCATCTTGTACATGTGACATAAAAAAGAGCTCCACTTTCAAGGGTCAAAGTCTACCCGTGTCTTATATAGGAGTTAAACGACATAATTTTAATGATAATATATTATGGGGATTATGATCAAGGCCTTGCTTACAACTTACATGGTCTATTTCTTCCTTGACATAGATATTTCATAGATTACCTATAACTAAACGACCAGGCAAAGTTAACGATATAATCAACCTGAACTACAATCGATGATGTAATAACTGGGCTCTTTCAAACTCTTCACCTTCTATCATCACGCAGAGGATGGGAGTTCAATCCCCACATTGGATGAACATCTCCATCAATCTGCTGGGATGATGTGTCCCTCTCAATCTGAGCTTGTCCTGAAAAGCAGGGTCCAAGTCTAAGATCATCCGCGACTGGGATCGAAATCAGGTCTTCCGTGTGACAGGCGAAGAGCTTAACCATGACACCATAACGACAGTAATTACCTTAGTGTTACTAGGGGCGTAAAACAAGAACCCAACCCAACCATCCAGTACCTATTGCACCTCGTGACATTTTGGGCGGCAATTCAGTCGGCATCTGTGGTGTAGCACTTAGGCTCTTCACCTATCAAGCAGTAGACCTGAGTTCGATCCCACATGTGAATGAGCATCCGAGTTTCTCTGCTGGGATTTGTTCCTCTCAGATCAGGTTGGCCTTGACATGCAGGGTTGAGGTAGTCTCTTCCTTAATTTACCTTACAGTGTTGCAAGGGAAGTAAAAGTTGTAACCAAAACAAAAACATCATTGCCGCGCCCACCCCCCTCGCCCCCTCCCAACACTAGTGGGCTGCCAACCATCCACAAAACAAAAAAGGGATTGTGAGCACAAGAAAGACAACTGGATGTATACAAGAGACTATGCACAATGTGAGTATTAAATTAACTGAAGAAGACACTGACTTATGCATTTTAGTTGACTTGTATTTTATTTTTACATCTGTGCAGACAGAAAAATCAAAACAATGATGACATGTAATGAATGTCTCTGGACCAACTGGATAAAAAGTCAACATAGCCACACAAGGCTTGGATTTGGTGCCCACATATGCATCATTATTCTTGCATAACATTGAATAACAAAAGTGTAAGCTTTTCAGCCTTTATGAACCAAGTAAAAACCATAATACCGTAGCTCACATGAAGACAGCAATATCAACAAGTATTTCCTGATTGCAAGCTTATATAGATTCATAAAAATTGAAGAAAAATAAACCAAAACATCTAAAAAAAAACATATTGTTATAAAACACTAATGCTAATACATGTACTTATTCTAAAAAAGATTTAATAAATGTAAGCTCACTGATAAAAAAAGCTGACCTAAGCAAAAAGATTTTATTCACAAAAGAGGGAAACGAAGCTCTCCAGTTTCTTGGATACAAACAATGTATAAGCATTGTCGATCATTATGAGTATGTTTGTTTTGCCTTCAGAAAAGAAACATTTTTAGTGATTTTTCTATATTATGAAGTAAAAAATGGTGAAACAACTTTTTGAAAATTTTGTGGGTAAACTCCTTTAATCAGTGTGACAACAATGTGTTCTGCAAGATACTGTGAATAATTCTTATTGCTCAAGATAAAAAACCACACCAAAAACTCAAGACAAAACAAAAGAGACAACATTGTATGATCATACAAAGAGTTATTGCACTGTAAGAAACCTGCAACTCGAAGTCCAAACTGAACAAAGATGAGATTCTTTGGGACCCATGGATTGATGGCTATCAACAATTCATTTATCTATTTATCTCATCTCTTCATTTGGAAGTGTGGAAAGTGTCTACTTGACAGGCGCTGTGGTGTAATGGTTAGGCTCTTCGCCTTGCATGCGGGAAGACCCTAGATCGATCCCCAATCGTGGACAATCTGTGTTTTTTTCTGCTGGGATTTTTCCCTCTCAGTCAAGGTTGGCCCCGACAAGCAGAGTTGAAGTAGCCCGTCTCTTAAATGACCATACAGTGTTGCAGGGGACGTAAAACTGGTTACCAAACCAAACCAAACCGTAATGGTACTTAATATTGTACACACACTGCCAGCTAATGTGATGTGTTGTAAACTTGAAACAAACAAAAAAATTGAGATTCCAATCTAATCAAAGGTTAAAAGATCTGCATTTATTTTTACACATGCTTCTTGAATGCCATCTATTTCCAGATACTTACATTTTGACAAAAGAAAACCAGGGCCTGTACTTATAATCCAATTTACTTCAGAGCAGATTTGATAGAACCAGCTATAAACAAACTTGCCCTGTGTGTTGGCCCTAAGCAATATTTGTTTTTTTGCCAAATAGGTCATTGCCATTTAATTAATGATTCCAATGTACGTCACATTGTAGGGCTTTGCGATGTGACCATTTCGTTTTACATGTAGGGCCTACTAACCTTGTCAATAAAGTCAAGTCTGTGGATTATGAGCACCCCCTAGAATCTCAATCTGTGAATGACCTCCTAAGTGACTAGAATGTTTGGTTACCAGTTTTACGTCCCCTGCAACACTGTAAGGTCATTTTAAGACCTGGGCTGAGATGGAAAAATCCCATAAGAAAAAAAACGGATCCTCCCAGCGTGGGATTACACTCGGGTCCTCTGCATGACAGGCGAAGAGCCTAACCATTACACCACAGTGCTGGTTGCCTCGAAGATCGGTAAAAAACTCTAACAAAAACCAGAAAGATCCCAAACCCCACACTCAGAGGCACCACATGATAATGTTACACCTCTGTATGCTTTCCTTCTACGCAGTCTCCATGTTACAGGCTGCTGCGATGGTATATCTTTCCTTGTAAACAGCTTGTTACAAACATGATATTATCTTCGTTGAAATAATTTAAAAAACAAAACCTTATTGCTCTCCAATCAAGTTAATTCTAATGTATTATTTCTGTGAATGCAAACTTGCAATCTTTTCTTCTTGCTGATAATATGTATCTGATGTACTGACACATGTATTCCATGTAAAACAAAGTTGCATTTCAAGCTATGAAGCATAATGCATCTGATTAAAATCCTATGCTGTTTACATTGCACTTGAAAGATTCCTCTTTCAAAAGTATTTCAGCCCTACGTGTAGTTTGTATAGTTTGTGGAATCTCAAACAGATTATCACCTAAAATTGAAGCACTCCAAATCAATGTTGAAATGATTATACTTAGCACTGAAAATAACATATACATGTACTAGAATGTATACAGTAAAAGTTTCAGGTCAGAGTGTGGCATGAGAATCTCTGAGCGCTCCGGAAATGTTTGCATCAATGTACGTTGCATAAACCATGACTGGTTTTGTGGGTGAGGGATTCACTGGAACATAAATTTTTTCAAACCTTTTTCTCTCAATCTGACAACTTTTCCTGCATAAAAGATCATTTCTTTCGAACCCGATTGCATGGAAGATCAATGTCATCCAAGGGCAATTTCTGAAGGGTTGTCTACGAGTACAAGCAATCTTCTAGGCCCAAAATAAGCCACATTAGTCATGTTAAAATACAATGAAAGCGATGAAATCGATGTTGGCGAGAATGTACTGAGCAAAGAAGGGGAAACCGGTTTTGAGATTCTTGCAAAAGTAAAAACTCTACAAAATTAATAATTGATATAGTCATGATATGCTATTCACCAAAATAAGAAAAAAAAAGACATCAAACAGTGAAAAGAGGCTGCTCTATCTTCAACATACAGGGTGGTTTTTTTTATATTGATCAATTCTAAACTGAAATACCTCAAAGACGGTAAGAAATAGAAACATTCTGTTTCCAACCGATTATTCCTCATCCATTTAAGTTTTCATCTAGTATCAAAATCAATCTATTTCATTGATAGACTGCGTGATAGTGCCAGTTTTCACAAACAGACCCCGATTTTTAGCGAGCAAAAATGGCGCTAATCTTGCATTTCCCAAGAGCGTATTGACTAATTGTGCGTTTGCAGTGCAGGTCACGTGCCTGCAGTCCTGGAAAAATTCCAACTGAGCATAACAAGAAAAGCACAACCCAAAACTCAATCAGAGCTCAGTATTGAAATTTGGTAGAAACTGGTAATGTGAATTGATATGACAACTCGGATAGTAAGAAGTTGATTGGCGAATTGCGTTGTGCCCGTGCGATAAAAAAAAGACTTCATTAATGTGATACACTGAGAAACATTCTCAGACTCTCTAACTCTAAACAATAAAACATACATTTTTTTTTCGTAAGGCATAAAGCCAGAGATTGGTAGACATTACAATCTTTGGATAAATAGTTTTAACCAACATATTATTGGCCTACGATGGTTCCTAGCAGTCTTCTCTTTCAATTTGGTATACCAGTGCGCTGTTTTGACGTCATGACCTAAAAAGTGCTATGCTTCGCTAACTCCTTTTTAAAATACTTTCTCTATCAACAAAGTAGCCCAGACAAAACTTAATGGTCACTGAATGATGTGCGAAAAACTGTTTACTTTTATCTCTTACTGTTTTAGTGTTATTGAAGTTTAGAATCGATCAATATAAAAAAAAAAAACCTGTATAAAGTTTTCATTAAAGTCGCTCAAAATATATTCAAGAACACAATAATTATGCTGGAATGGTGGGGCTTGTGGCCTCATATCACATAACAATATATACCAAAGTAGTGCTTAGGTTGGTTGTTGTTGTTTTTTAATGTCCCTTGCAATACTACATGTATAAGGTCATTTGAGAGGCGGGACCTCCAAATTATATGTCCGTCTTCTATAGGACGAAAGTAAAGCTTTCAAATGAAGCTGACAGGTCATACCTACACCATTTAGTACAGTATTACTTCAAGACAAAACTCCCTAATCTCACTTCTCCAGTAGCCTAGTGGTTTAAGCAAGCATCTCCTGGGAGCAGAAAGTTGTGAGCAATTGCGCCATGGACTCATGGACTCTACTCTTCTGGTCTGTCAAACCAAAGATGAAAAATGAACATATATAGTTTTAGGAGCTTCCTCATCAGGTGCCTGTTGTTATGAGAACAATGCTAAGATTGGTCAGCCCTGACACCTTATGTTCTATACATGGCAGCATGACAACCTGTCTCAGTAACAGTGCTGAAATAAAATTAGAGGAACACTAAACCCCAAACAGAAAAATCAAACAAAAACTATTGAGGCTGGTAAAGTTTGGTCGCAAACTTATTTTTGCCACTGAATTAGTCTGGCCACACGAAGACAAAGCCATCGTAAGATTTTGATTTTGCAAGTATTCTGTTAATCTATTTCCAAATGAAAGTCACTGATGAAATGACACTGTCTGTAACTAAAAACAAATTGCATAGTATTTGGCATGTACTCGCATTAAACTTTGGCAAGGAATAGAAAACTGAAGTAACATCTAACCATTTCTATATAAAATGTGTCCAGTAAAAAAAAAAAGCAGCCTCACTGCTTGCCAGCTACCTTCCCTATGAACTCAGCATGCAAAATTGAAAACATCTTGATACTTTCGCTTTTTTATTTTTAGAACAGTTTTAGAACTCTATTCTTCTATTAGCTGAAATCAGTCCCTACAAAGTTTTGTCATGTCTGGCTTGTGACTTTTCACAACAAAACTCTTCGGTTTTGGCTGTGCGGTAGCCTCCACAGACGTCCATTGTCTACAACTCATGTTAAACAGAGTGCAACAATAGACAGTTCTAGCCCTAAGCTTTTAACAATTTAGTCAGATGTTTATTTAAATTCATTGTTCAAGACATGCATTTGAGCGGTCGTGAGTAAAAATTTATGAGGTTTGATTACAAATGAAGGTCAAGTTAACTCACCTTGTAATTCCTTTCACAATGAAGTCACCCTGCTTGTGTAACAATGTGAGTGTATCCAACCTCATGGGATCTTTGAGGTAATCAAGTTAATGACTGCAATGACTGCAATGACTAGTACTACTATTATTATTATTACCTCTGCATCTGATCTTGCTGGGAAGCAAAAGGCTGCACTAGATTACAGACATAAATTATTGCTGCATAAATGAGCCCCCTTCCTCTCTCAAGTATAAGGCCAGTGAAAACAATAAAAACCATCTTAAATGTGACATAATAAAAATCAAAAGAAAATAAGTGATACTAAAGTTTAACTGCTGCAGTGCACACATTAATAGTGTGTCATATATCACCGTGAATAGACGTACCGGTAACGACAAAATTGCCTATGAATATACTAAACGACGTGTGCCACATGTCTGTACGGCTAAAAAACAAACTCTTGTCTCCATCAATGTGTCTCAATTTCAAATTACCAGACATATACATAACATTGCATCATGCACTGGTGTGAGAAACGCAACCCCTTCACAGGTAGTCCGCAACATACACAGATATAAAGTCAAAATCAACTGCTGTATCTGACTGTTGACAATATGGGGAATGTACCACTGCTCAATTCTATTGCCTGATCTTGGCCATGCCATCAATGACTTCAATTGTTTTCATAAACAAGGCATTTGTAAGTATTATATAAACACAGTTCCACTAAAAAGCAAGCCATGATCCTTTAAAAAACCCACACAACTTAAAATGTCACAAGTGATCAACAATAATTCTTTTTTAAAAGAGCAAACAACCAATGTTTGAATGATCCTTCTCATTATTGCACATAATAGTTGAGTCAAATGATTTGTAAGGAAGATGAAGACTGCAATCTGCTGCTGTACACTCAAACACAGGATGCCCTGGGTAAAGCTACAGTGAATAAAGAAAAGGTATAAACAACACAAAATAGTTATCTCAAATTACGTAAGGCAACAACAATCCAGAAAAAAAAAGGCTAGTCAAAAACACAACTAGCAATGTATGCCTTGTTGCTGAGACAAAAACTTGTTGAGTAATTACTATACTTAATGAGCAATATCATGAACTCCGTGCTATTCGGTTTGGTTTTTGGTTTAACTCCCAATGCAACACTAAGGTCATTTACGAGGCGTGACCTCCGAATTTTACATCCATCTCCAATAGGATGGGTCAGTGCTACCTTACCGTCCCAAATTTCTTAGGTGAATGTGACCCATTTGTCTTTCCTTCCTTCCAGCAAGTCCAATACACAAATTGACCTCCCAAAAATTTGGTGACAGGACAAGATATGCAGTGAGTCACTATTGTCCCAGTCAGTTTGGTGTGATTCACTCACGACAACTATCGACTCACTTTGCAGTTTAATTTGGGGAAAGCTTAACAACAAGGAAACACACATAAGTGAATGTAAAAAAAACCTTTGGCTCTTGCTCTCAATAGGTTCATCACAGTTTGATTTTCATCTGTCCAAAGCACGACAGTATACATGAATACTCACACACTACACAAACTTTATTATGCTCAAAACTAGATAAAAAGCAGCACACAACTGTCTAGATTCACTTCTATATCATCACACATGTACAAAAAAATACTGCTCTGTGCAAGTGCTGGAAACATCACGATGATCTGGGAAAAGGACAAGCAATGAACTGCTGCCTTCAATTTAAGTAATATTGGCTTGATTACAATGAACCGCTTTCCTTACTCTTTTGACAAGTAATTGATCAACACAAATGTACAATGTACTTCATAGCCTGGTATGTTGTAGCCTGGGCTAAAAAAAAGATCTATCTAACAAAATATAATAGGACTAGAAAAAGTCTACATTGTAATTGTATTGAAAGTACACAATGTCCCAGGATTTTAATGTGTCAGTTGCGTTGCTCACCTCCTTATTAATGTAAAAAAACCCACCACAAAACATTATAACCTCAAAATCAGTACTAGGCCTATATAACTAGTTTGGCCCTCTTTAAAAAAAAGGATAGCAACAGAATCCTTTGTTTTTTCACAGCACAGGATGGGAACTACTGTCATCACAGCTAACATAGTATAAATATCTGCTTCTGATTGCACCCCTCATCCTTTTCCCCATCATCTTTGCAGTATAGAATGTTATTTGTCAAAGAATATTCTTTATATATATATGAATGTAAAAAGCTCTGAACAAAATACCAGACACTAGCACACATATCACAGCACAGCAAAAAAGCTTGGGTGGGTAAAAACAGGTGAGACTAGCTACAGCGCAGCATGCTGCCTCAGAAATTACAAAGTAAAATAAAAACATGGACATCTGTATTAAAAGTTTAAAAAAAAATAATAATAATAAAAAAATAAATGACATTACAATTCTAGTTCAGGTCAACATTGTTGTGAGGATAGAAATAATATAATAAAAATCTTTATCATTGCAAAAATCAACGATTCTGAAACAGGTAGTTTCAAACCATCATCATCAATGTTCCCAGTCCTTGACAATGGACAAGGGATTTCATCTTTTTCTGTCCTAAGCAGCTTTCCAAAATGACCCTACGTGTGTCTCATCTTCAACATTTCCTTTTCCGCCCAATGTCTCCATGTTCTTCCCCTGCCCCTTGCTCCCTGAGAATTTCATTGTAGTCCTTGTTTGGTGATGTTGCACACTTCATGGTAAAAAGAGATGTACTTAATTAAATTTAAATCTTTCATCCTAAAACTTACCTCTGGAAACCACGTGAAGAAAAGAGAATTCGTATGACAAATAGAGGCCAGTGTCGATTGGTGCACTGAACTGGGGATCAGGGGTGATATCAATAATCACTGCAGTTTTTTATCCTCTACGTAAAGCGAATGACCACAGTTGATTGTTCGCGTACTTCTTGGTCACAAGCTACAACCTAAAATTCATTTTGACTTCTTAAACAGTTTGGGCTACTTTTGCAATGGGTTTTTATGGGTCGCAAAAGTATGTATTACATAAAATGTAAACTTCCCTAGTGACTATTAATATGGTCCTCTGTCCTCACTGGGGAATTTCTGAACCTGGAATCCTTTTGATATTTCAGTAATTTGTATGGTTCTCCGTCTCATCCTGTAAAATGACGAGAAGACAAAAGTGGTTCTCCTATAACGAGACGCTGTATAATGGGATCTCAGGAGATAAAAAAGAGGTTGTAACACGTGTGTATATATATATATATATATATGCAAATAGCATAAAAGCTACAAACCATGACCTAAATATAGTAGGCTTACTTCAAGGCATCTCAGCCCTGTATTACTTCCAGGTACCTCTCAGATGACCCACTGAATGCACGTTGAGCCTTGGAGCTTAGGAATGACAAAGACACTCAAAGAGCAAAGGAACTTTCTTAGAATAACATGACATGTGATTATCGTTGGTAAAATAAGTTAACAGAGAAAAAAAGTCTGTGAAAAGTTATTTTTGAGAAAAAAAAGTGCACTACAAATTTAAAGAAAAAGAAGAAAAGAATGTGCTGCTACCTCTTATGGAAGAGTGTACAGAAAAATATTTTTAAAGAGTGAACAAACATTATGTATTAATTATGCTCCGCCTAGGCATGGCAGGAGGTGACAAAAATGAGAATGGCCTTGGCACAGACAGAATATCAGTATCACTATAGAACGTACAGAAGCACCAGTCTAAAAAAAAGTCAGTGAGAAAAACCAAAGAAAAAAATCATGTATTATTTGTATGTGTCTTTAGTACTGATCTAATTGAAGAGTCTATAGGAAGGACAGGCAGAGTAATGCAAAGTAGAATCCACATAAAAAACAACCCATTTGGCTCTATGGAACTATAACATTTTACTTCACAGCAAATCTTTTGAGTAAAAAAGAAGTTTGACCATTTTCAGAGCATGCCTCTTGATAATGTTTGAATTTTAAGTTGTGTTGACCCTTTGGACACAAAAACAAGAAGCATTTTGAACGTTTGATCTAAAACTTCAAATGTACCATCCTCAAAGTAGTCAAAGATTGCTTACTGTGTGTAGCATGTTAGGCAGAAGTATAAAAAGTTCATTTGAATTCGACCTATAGATTTCAATAGGGGGGCCCACTTTGTAGTAACTCTACCTGCTACCACCCTCAAGTTCGAGGCTATCAATGATTAATGGAAACGAAAAAAGGAGAGCTTGGATACACACACAAATTAAATGATTCCATAAGCTTTAAAATCACATAGGCATAGGTTTGTAAAAATGGCAGGATCTAGGAATTCAATATTTTATTTGGACAAAGTTTCTTCTGTTTGCATCTTGTGTCTGATTTGTGAGTGAGGCATGCATCATGAGCGTTATGTATCTTGTGAATGATTGTACAATATGTCCATACCCTGTCTGGTAAATCCATCCAAATTTCCCTTGTGGATCAATATTTCAAAATGTTGGTTGGTATGGGATCTAAAGCGCACAATTCCAGATGGTTTCAAATTTGGCCAGATAGAAAGCATGCTTGGCCTGTGTAATAAGTTTACAAAGTTCTATAAAAGGATATAAATATGTACTTCTAGTCCCATTTTTCTCCCATTTTCTTTCTGCTTGTCCTCTTTCTTTCTTTGCAGCTTTTATTTCCAGTTTAAACCATCTTCCCGTGGGGCGATCAGTCACTTTGCACGATTTAAGAGGAGTGTGCACTGGAGACTTGTGCCTCCATATAATGTACAAAGATAAGATAAGATAGGTAACTGGATAGGGTCTTAGTCATAGTGTCAGTCAACTGAGAGAGAGAGAGAGAGAGAGAGAGTGAGAAAGAGAGAGAGAGAGAGAGAGAGTGGGCAGTTGAATGTTAGAAAGGTAGCAAGTATTTGATCATGTAAAGGAGTGAGATAGCAAATGAGCTCCTAGTATAAGACAGAGGGAGTGAGAGAATAAGAGAAAGTGAGAGGGAGAGTGGAAAAGGAAATATTTTCACCATGTTTATTGTCAATGCAACTTTTTATTGTGAACTGTGATTGAATTTTTATAGGAATTTTAACATGTATTTTTACAGTATGTTATAACATTTGCTCTACGTTTACTCCTTTTCCCCCCAAATTTTTAAACAAATGTCAATAATGTTGTAACTGTGATTGTAATGCGCATTGAGCATCTTTTAGAAAATGGAAATGCGCAATATAAATGCTATTTATTATTATTATGAAGTCTTTGATTATATAACAATCACAATTTGGCCAGAGGTAATTGACAATTACAATGAGTCCACAAGTCGTTCTTCATTTCAACCGCAAAAGCACACACATACTCTTCAATAGAAATTTCTAAAAACAAGAACTCAGCTCCCAAAAAAGGCAACAGTAGAAAGACCAACTCCTTTGTGTCAAGTATCAACTTCTGGTCGGAACACCTGAGACAATTTACGAGTGTATAGCTTGGCTGCCACTGAAGCAAAGCTGCGAATGTCGCAGAGATCCGACTCCACCTGCTCCCAACGTTTGTGTGACAGGTTCAGGTGACACACCACATTGTAACGGTATATTCGGAAGGGCGAGCGCTGATACTCAGAGGTACCGAGGGCATAGACGCACCCGTTGACATGCATCAGTGCCACGTTGTACATTTCCTCTGTCAGTTCTGGCCCTTGCCGCCACTGATTGGCCTCCACGTTGTAAATTTCACATGAGCGGAGAGCATCACGGCGGATCGTGTTGGTGGAATGAGAATAGATTTGGCCACCTGCCACTAGAATCTCACCATCGACAACACAGGCACCAAAATTGAACCGTGGAGTTGGCATACCAGCCAAAGAGTTCCATTCGTTTTTGCGTGGATCAAATTTCATGACAACATTATGAGCACCGACCCCCGTCCTGCCCCCTAGCAGATAAATCTCCCCCTTGAGCACCACAGAAGTGAGGTCGACCAGTGTGGTGGGCATCATCCCCACATAGTTCCACTGGTTCTTGTCCACGTCGTAGCTCTCCACTATCTCTGTCGGGTGCTGGTTGAGTGTAAGGCCACCAAAACTGTACAGTTTGTTTTCCACAGAGGCAAGGGTAAAGTTGGACTTGGGAAATAACATAGGGGCACGCTGAATCCATCGATTGTGATCGTTATCATACATGTACACATCCTTCCTCACAGACTCTTCGTCCTCAAAGTCATCAAAAGATACAGAGTCTTCATCGGAAGGCGACTCGCCGTAGTTGGCATGGTAGATGTAGTTTCCACCTGCTGCGTAGATGTTGTTCTCCTCTGTCACAATGACGGCCGGATCTTCCACACAGTAATACCTGGCCTTGTCTTCCATCTCGGGGAAAGTTGCCATGAAGAAGGCCTCGCGGGTGAGAGGATTGTAACAGTTGATGGTGGACGGCTTGCTCTGGTCAATACCACCCACCAGTAGGATGCAGTGCTCGGGCTGGATCATACCAGAGCGTAGCGGGAATGGATCTTTGGTATTGCTCGCGCTGTACACCTTCTCCGGATTCTCCAGGAACATGCGGATGTTTCGAATCAACACACGCCCTTTCTCACTCTCAAGCAACATGGGGTTGGGGTATACCACATCTGACAGGAATTTCACACTCACTAAAGGAAAACGCAAATGTAACATGAGTTCGCCTAGATGCTGGCGACGAGTTTTCAGGTCATGGCTCACCCAGGTCATGATGGCTTCATACACCGTCTCCTCCTTCTCCACATTCAGCTCATCAGAAGATACAATGTCCACCACCTTGTCCAAGGGCAGCTCTAAAAACTCTTCAGTCCGACTCACAGTGTTAAAGTTTTTCTCAATAAACTCACGAGCCTTCACAAACAACTCCTCACAGTTGTGGACAGACGCGAAGCACTGAATACCCACACAGTTGGCTTCATCCAGCTGGGTCTCCATGAACTTTGCACATGCCTTCTGGACAGTGGTCATCTGGAGTAGGGATGCTGTGGCCAGCAAGCTTTGGGCGTTTACTGACGTGATGTCCAAACGCCCAGAGTAGGCGTACTCAATCAGTAAGTGGACAGCATCAGAATCTGTCTCACGGAGCCATACCTGTGAAAGCAAAAAAAGAACAACTAAGTACACACTGTGTTTCCAGCTGATTTTGTTTTGTTGATGGCCTTATGCCCTTTCAATACTGTAAGGTCATTTAAGACTTGGCATACTTTGCCCTTTGGAGGGAAACAACAATTTCAGCAGAGGGACAAAGATGTTTGTTCAATGTGGGGATCGAACTCCTCTGCATGGGTGGTGAAGATCCAAACCATTACACTACAGATGCCAGTCTTCAGCTGTTATAATGCCATAAACTCTAAGCAGATGTTTTTACCTTTTTCAAAACAAGTATGTTCGCACAGCATAGCATCCTCTAAGTTCAAAGAGCTGACATGGAATACATTTTTAATGACTTTTTTCCCCTTTCATCTTACAACTAATGTCCATAAATATGAAGTTACCTTGTTTCTATAATAACAGAAAGATAAAGAATCAAACATAGGCTTACAATACAGACATCAACTGGACAGGAAGATAAGAAAAGAAAAAAGACGACTCCATTGGAACAATTTAGAATGATAACGTACAAAAAGTTGGTATCTGGAAGTAAAAGAATATGATGGGATTCTATACATACCTCTTGCTGCCTAGACTCATGTAGGTCCGAGGTGAACATCGCTCGGAAGTATGGGCTGGCAGCAGCCAGAACTGCACGGTGACATGGAATTCTCCGGTCTTGAACACACATGGTTACATCCACCAAGAGGCCTTCATCAAACATTACCTGTACGAGAACAAATGATGAGGGTCAAAACAAGCTGTCCTTTTCCAGAGCACCCAATTTAACTGATCATTTAAAATTTCTGACCTATGTTCCCTTTATGCATAGTAGATCAGGACGAAGCCGGCTGCCCACACACATTTTCGCGTCAACACACAACGTCAAAATGGCACTAACAAGGCGACAAAAGTTAATGTTATTGTGGTAGTGGTGAAAGAAAAGAAACATTTTACACCCAACATGCCGTTTTGCTGTGCATCCAATCAACAAATTGCGACACATTCACGGAGAATATCACCATCTGATGCCAAAACTACTGAATGATCCAGAGAGATTTGTCCAGCACTTCAGGATGAAGCATCAGACATTCTATGATCTTCTTCGCACTGTGTTACTGATCTGATGGAAAAGTCTACGAATTTCTGAGTTTTTTGTCGTCCATGTTTGAAAAAAGAGGACACCTGTGTTAAAAATTTTGATAGGAGTTCAGTCAGCCCCTTGACCCGGACTACCGGGTAAAAGCCAGCTTGCACAGCCAGAGAAATTACGGCTCTGAACACAAAGGTCTGACTGGGTGAGCTATGCACGCTTGAAACTGTCGCAGTGATCTTCAAAAGGGATTGGCCTGTGAAGGATTTTTTCTCCCAGACGGGTGAGGCTATGTTAAGGACGGCCGGGTCCGGGTCTACTATGCACATAGCCTAACTCCAGCATCAATATAAGGATAGCAGACAAAACAAGAAGAGAGAAAAAACTCAAAAGAACATAAATTATGATTGGACGACACAAAGGAATGATTGGAGTGAACTGTGGCCTAGAGAGACCTAACGTTAAGGAAAATTGCATGGATATTTAAAGGCAACTTTTCTTCTGCTCCTGACGATCAAATAAAATTAACTTTAAAAAACTATCTCCGCTTGGGCATTTACAATAGGCCATGTGGAGTCTCCCCAAAAATCCATTGACTATTCAAAGAGCAGTATGGATAAAAGAAAAAATCAAACTTGGGTTGTTTTTTTGCACACCCATAATGAACAATCTTGTGTACAGAGATAAATTTGCACTATCAAATGACAGATTTAACTTGGATTGAGACTTTGAGTTCCAAAATTGCACAAAATCAATTTGACTGCCAAGCAGTTAATTGTGATGGACATAATCAGTGTAATGATATTCTGAAAACAATATATTAAAAGCCTTTCAACAATATCAGTTAAAACTCCTTGACAGGTGTTTCCCCATGACTACAACTACAAGCATATCACATGACATGAAAATGGTTGTTCAGTGCTCTTTCAAACAGTGATAAAAATGAAACTACATGTAATACTTCATGACCATTTTATATGACTCTTAACAACTCTGTACAATTGGAGTCTTGCAATTGTCTAAATGAGCTCTGGTGTCTAGTAGTGTAAAGTAAGCACTTTTGTAAATGATTATTCTTGAACATCCAGCTCTTTTACAATCATAATAATATGGTACATGAAAGACGATGCAACTGTAACATAGCTAAAATTTAAAATGTCACACTGTTCCAAATTTTTTCTGGCTGTGGATTCTCGAATCACGATCTTGACTATACACAGTGGCAATGACTACATCTCACAGTGCTCACTTTCTTTGGTGTATCTTCCTAACTTCTTCCCTCTCTCCTCCCTTCTTCTTTCATCCTCAACATTTGTATTCTTATGCAAAACATAGACATAGAAGTACCCATACCCAAACAGTGAGAATAATGCAATGGTTAGGTTCTTCACCTATCACACAAAAGATCTGAGTTCAATTCTCAAGTGGAAAAGGACATATATGTGCCTTTCTGACCTGGTATTCATCCCTCTCAGCTCGGGGGTTGGCCCTGACAGTAGCCTTTTCATGACCTTACGGTGTTGCAAGGAACATAAAAACAAAAACTAACCAAACCAGACTAGTGAGAGTAGGAAATTGTGGTGCTGGTATGACCATGTTTAAAGCTAGTTGTTTATAGGGTGCAAGCATACCATGAAGGAGCAGTAAAACCCCAAACAAACAAACAAGACAACGAACACATCAAGAACTTACCTTCAGCTCTTCTAGCAGTTCTGTGTGATGCTCCTCACACTCCAATGTCATACGTTCCATGTCTGCTCGTCTTGTCTTTCATACAGTATTTTCCCTTAGCTTTATCACGTTCCTTCGCTGTGACTCATTCTCACAACAGTTTCATGCATGATGTATGTAAAGCAGTAAACTAATCTTTGTTTTTCAGGCCCAACCAAATTTTTCAAGTGCCTGCCATTGCTGTCACTTTGTAAAATGCACTGTTGGAAATTTCTAAGGGAATCACTCTGACTCTTGCATGATCCATTCTGAAAATGAGAAAAAAAAAAGAAACGATTTTCAAGTGAAGGCAATGGAAGTAAGATTCTTCCTGTTGTTCTAAAACATGAGTGTTTTAGAGCCAAGCAGTTCTTCCGAGTTCAGGCTCACTGATTCAAGTGCACACATTTCATTATCAGTTTACAAATCACAAAGTAACTTTATTTATTAAAAAACAACCCATTACACAGCCAAATAGCTAGGCCAAGTCTGTACTATTTGGTTTACTAAATAATACTACAGTGCTAAACAATGGTTGAATTATCTATGATGTGTGTAGATTATTGATAAAGAGATTTTTAAGTTTGTTATCTACAGGGAATTTTTGCAAATAATTGGTCCGGGTGGTTCCTCACACATACACGTACCTACAAGTGCTTGCGAACATATGACACCAACAATGCATATGCACTGAATCATAAACACACTCAAATGCACAGATTAAGCAGCTAAAAAATGTCTATATTATTAATATCACACATATAAAACTAGATGTTGGTAAGTAGACATGATACTATATTATATTCAATATAAAAGGTGGTAATTATATTAAATAATTCTTTACCATTTCATTGTATTTAGTAAAAGTCTGAAAAAAAACCCTGAATGAATGAAACAAAAGGGCCTAAAACTAAAAGTATTATAAAGAACCTGGGATAAAGTTAAGAGAAGAGCATCATCCAATTTCTCATTCTTAGACAAAGTGATGAATCATTTATTTAGTCCAGACATGATGATGACATTGAAATTGATGGTTAGATCTACATTTCCCACAAGGACAATTACTGGCAACATCAACAATGAATAACAGGCTCGAATGGGCAATCGGCAGGAAAAACTCTGCTACAGAATAATATATTAGACTAGACTCTCTAGACAAGTCCAAGATTGTAATGCCAATCAATGCAGTCGATTAGTGTAAGTGAAAAGTTCTTTCACTTTCACCAGTAGTTTCGCCACTTTAAAAAAAAATGATTTGAATTTGGGCAAGGCGAATGTATTGCTTACCACCTCGATCTACAAGTAGGCTACTACAACTACAACTCAGTCATCGCGTTCAGAATATACACTACACTGAAGTCTCTATTCAGATCACTGTTTTCAATACGCGGAGAATAATAATATTAGACAGCTCTGGCTCTGTCTTCTTCATTCATTATTCAGTCGACTCACTCCACCACACAGCTCAGTGCTCAGCGGTGGCCGCACATCGATGGAACGATTCGAAAAGAAACCAAATTCTGCACTCTGAGACTGCAAAATGCATTTATCAAGTTGTGAAAAAAATTCCAGACATAGGCTACACTAGACATACCTGATAAACGCATGTTGCTATCGGTAATCAGATGCATCTGATCAACAGCATGAGTCATCAGGCATCAGGCTTCCCTACAATTTGGCATCATTTTTATAGTGACTTTTTTTTGTTGTCTTAGCTTGCTGCACGACGACGGTTTCCGGTCAATGTAAAGGGGAGTTACTCTTTCTAAATTGTACGATATTTGTACACTGTAGCAGTGGTCTCCCTGGAAAGTCCTGTTGTCAATATAAACTTTGAACTTTGATTTGTATAGGTAGGTATGGTATAGGGATAGAAGTTTTTATATTGTTATGTAACTAGATCTAGATCTAGGCCTACTGTCCAATGTCCCATGCTGTCACTGTACTAAAGTGTAACGACCCTGACACGGTACAAACATCAGAAAAGGTAGTGAAATTGTTTCCTTTTTTTTTTTTTTTTTTTTTGGAGAAAGCAATGAAAATGAAATGCCTCGCAGCAATAATGCCGGTCGGTGCCGGTGGGTGGTAGTGTGTAGTAGAAGAAGTAGAGAGTAGAAGTAGAGGCTAGAGAAAGCAATAAATAATAGATATCTAGATTTAGATCTAGACTCTAGATCTAGATAGGCCTATCTAGATCTAAACTCAAGTGCAAAAGGCAAAAGTAACTTGACACTTTGCTTTCAGCCTGTACCTATCTTGGTAAGATTGAAGAATATCGGATGGATCAGGGATGATTTCCATTAGTTTTTAATCTCTCTCCATGAAGAATGCCGGATAGATAGATTCTAGATCTATTTATTAGGCTTATAATATTGTTTGTTGGGGGGGGGGGGGGGGGGGGGCG